>QEPC01001360.1:2397316-2443303 GCA_003113815.1 Sphenodon punctatus
ACATGGTGGGGGCACACGGGGGAGGGGGAGCAGGGGGCACATGGGACATGGTGGGGGCACACAGGGAGGGGTATTGGGAGTGGGGGACACATGGGGATATGATGGGGCACACGGGGGTGGGGGGAGCAAGGCGCACATGGGAACATGGTGGGGTGAGTGGGGATACATGGGGGTACACAGTGGGGGAGTTGGAATGTGGTTTTTGTTCACTTGATGATGCGGACTGTTAAATACTAATCCCCCCCCAACGCACATGCAGCAGAGGGGGAATTATTATTTAATGCCCCGTACTTCAATTGAGGTTTTGAACTCCTGAGATGTAATGTTAGTTTGGTGATTTTAGGTGCTGAAATGCTGGAAATGTGATGCTTGTGATAAAATTGAGGTTTTGAAATCCTGACATAACTTTTAGTCTGGTGTTTTTAGGTGTTTTCGAAATTCTGGAAATGTGATGTTTGTGATAAAATTGAGGTTTTGAAATCCTGAGATTTAACTGTTAGTCTGGTGATTCATGGGCCTTAAAATTCCCCCCAACACACACACACACACACACACACACACACACACACACACACACACACACACAGAGGGCAAGAATACTGCTTCAGAAGGGACTTCTGAAGCAGGGATTGGGGTCCCTCCAATTCACATGCAGCAAGTCTCTTCTTTCTGAAGCAGTATTCTTGACCTCTGCTGCGTGTGTGTGTGTGTGTGTGTGTGTGTGTGTTGGGGGGGAGGGGATTTTAAGGCCCATGAATCACCAGATTAACAGTTAAATCTCAGGATTGCAGGATTAAGTAATGTAATGCCCATCCAATGTTAACCCTGGGAACTCCTTGCTGCTGGGTTATGCCGCCTACCATTGCCCTGGCTCCACCTACCATCACCCTGGCTCCGTCCCTAGGCTCGCCAGCCCACCGGCAGGCCAGCCGGCCTTCCTGCCTCTCCAACCTCAAAACCCACCAGCCGCCCTGGGAAGAAATATGCATTTGTAAGGGTAGGTGTGGTATAATGGGGCAAGTCATTGAGAGGGTGCCTGGAAAGGGGAGTGGAAGGGAGTGAGGTGCCTGTGATTGTGAGATGATAGTGTAGAGGAAGTGGAGTGGGGCAAATCCAATTAACAGGGGTGGGTGAGTAATTGAGAGGGTGCCTGAAATGGGGAGTGGAGGGGTTAAAGGTGCCTGTGATAGTATAAGTGGTGGGCTGCAAATGGACAGGTTTAAGCTTGTACATTTCTGTAGTGGCTTGTGAAGCCAATGTCCTAATTAAGTCCATTGTTTCTTGTATCCAGCAGGCTGATGCATTTGTGTTCCCAGGCACGCCTTTTGGAAGTGTTGTGGAGGCTGCCTTTCAGGACTAGGATGGAGAGATCAGAGATGGAGTGGTCATCCTGGGAGAAGTGGATGCCAACAGTAGAGTCTATGTTTTGGTCCATAATCATCTTCCTGTGGGAATTCATGTGTTTGTGTAGGGGTTGTTGGGTTTCCCCTAAGTAGTTCCCGTGGGGGTATTTGGTGCACTGGATGAGGTAGATCAGGTCGTTGGACTTGCAGTTGTAGCTTCCTTGTATTTCGAGTGGTTTACCACAGGGTGTCAGGATGTTGTTAGCAGCAGAGATGTGTGTGCAGGTCTTGTATCTTTTGTCCCTGCATTGTTTTGTTCCTGTGGGAATGGGGCTGTGTTCGGTGTTGGGTAGTTTGCTGCAGATGATAAATTGGGTGAGGTTGGGGGGTTGTTTGAAGGCCAGAAGAGGCGGGTCAGAAAAAGTCTCTTTTAGGGTGGGGTCCACATCAAGTATGGGTTGAAGTTGTTTTATGATGTCACGTATGGCTTCTAGTTTGGGGTGGTAGGTGAGGACTAGAGGAGTGCAGTTGGAGGGTTCCTTCTTCTTGTATTGTAGTAGGTTGTTATGGGGTAATTGGATGGTCCGTTCTATTATGCGGTCCACTTCTCTGCTTGGTGAAAGTGTGGATAGGTGAGCATTCCAGGTTCCCTCTTCCAAGCAGATCCTGTGATATCTGAGGGCTTGGCTATGGATGATGGACTTCTTGGTGTGTCTGGGGTGTTTACTCGATTGGTGGAGGTATGTATGGTGGTCTGTGGGTTTCCTGTATATTGCTGGCTGTAGGGATCCATCTTTTATGTTGACGGTGGTGTCCAGGAAGTTGACCTTGTCTTGGGAGTGTTCCAGTGTTAGTTTGATTGAGGGGTGTTGATTATTGAGGTTTTGGTGGAATGCCAATAGGGAGTCTCGCCCTTCAGTCCATATGATGAAGATGTCATCTATGTATCTTAGGTACAAGAAGGGTTTGGTTGTGCATTTCTCTAGGTAGTTCTCTTCTAGGTGGCTAATGAACAGGTTGGCATATTGGGGAGCCAAGCTGGTGCCCATTGCTGTTCCCATAGTTTGTACATAATGTTTGTTTTGAAATGTGAAGTTGTTGTGTGTGAGGATGAAGTTTATGAGTTTTCCAAAGTGCTTGGGATCGATGTCCGTGTGTTTCTTGTAGTCCTGGAGGTATTTGAGGCATGCTGCAACTCCATCATTGTGGGGGATGTTGGTATAGAGTGAGATAACATCCATGGTAGCCAGGATAGTATTCTCTTCTAGCCTTTTACAGTTGTTGACTCAGGTCTTGCTGTAAATATATTTGAAAACATATCTGCATTGTATTATGCATACTAAAAGTAGGAGGAGAAGATTAGTAATCTCCATTGATATTGACTATAGTCTGTATTCAAAATATGGCACTGAAAGTAATTCTGGAATCTAGTTGTAATTGTGCCTCATAGGCCCTTTTCACACAGACACTCTAACAACGATAAAATGGGGTTTATATTTTATTATACATGTTGCAGGGCACCCATAGAGCACACATGCCTCCCTGCAACATGTATAATAAAATTTAACACCCATTTTTATCAGTGTTAGAGTGTCTGTGTGAAAAGAGCCATAGAAGCATTAGACACAAGAATATGAAATACTTCCTCAAGTAATGAAATTTCAATTTATAATACTACTGGCCAGTACTAGAATAGAAAACATATGTGTTTGACTCTGGACTGTTGGTAAATCCAGAGAATGCAAGGGAAATTGCCCTCTAAATCTGCCTGTGGTATTCATGTAATCTCTGTTAATGGAAAAGGAACATTATTTTAATTTGCTCATGTTATTTTTTCCAACTCAGTTTAAGTTTTCAGTTTTTCCTGTGAACTATGTATGGATGTTTCTGCCTATTCAGCAAAACAGAAGGTTGAGTTGATATCATGGAATCATTCTGATAGTAAACAACCAAAAAATATAATATCAAAAAGGAGGAAAGAGGGAAGCGATTCCAGCTCTGATTTATTTTGATTTCTCTTGCTCGCATACCACCCCTAAACAGTGTCAGGTAAATATTTCATCAGTTATGTCCAAAAGCAATAACACTAATACATTAGCTATCTGGTTATCTGGATACTGGTCATCTGGACATACCACTCATCTGCTTGTTCCTAGGGATGTGCATAATAACTATTTTGTTTTCATTATTCATTTTATTTTCTTTATTAAAATGTCACTCATTTTTGTTATATTTCGTTAGTCTTTGTTTTGTTTTCTTTTTTACTTTTATTTTTTATTTCCATTGGTTTCAATAGAAAACACATTATTGGTTGGAATTTTTAAATTTGTCATACAATTCTGATGTAAAATGGTGGAATTATACTCTCAACAGAGGGCAGTATGTGTGCCAAATTTTGGAATGAATGGTTAAAGGAATCCGATTTTAAAAGTGGTTGAAATGTGTTATTTTACAAAATTCTGTGTATACATTCCTGGCTGTAACATCTGTCCCCCGTATGATTTAGCTGAAACATGGAATGCTAATACCCCTCCCCATGGGTACTAAACTTGAAAAATTTCAGAAGGATTGGATAAAAGGTCCCAAAGTTATTAGCCATTTACATTTAAATGTATTCCTGGCTGTAACGTCTTTGTATTCCAAACAGTTTACATGAAATTTGTAAGACTTCTGTCTCAGACATTTAGGAGAATTTTTTCCAAATATCAAAAGGATATTGCTAAATTATCCCAAATTTATAAGCCTGCACAGCATCTGGATAGTATGAACCTATGCCAGGGATTCTCTTATGTTTGTCACTGTGGTACAAGATGCGTTTGTGATGCCAACTGGCCAGCAGAAATGTCATCCATATATCATCCTGTGCTGTGCCCACCCCAACCCCTCTCCCTCACATATTACTGGGAAGTTGGAAGCATCTGCTTAGGAAAGAGACAATAAGGGATTCTCTTATGTCCTCTGTCACAGTGCTGCAGTATGTGATTGTAATGACAATTGGCCAGCCTGGATGTGTGAACCATGTCTCCTGATTGCTGGGATGGTTTCCCCTGCCCTTTGCCTTGCTGCCTGAAGTCCTAGTTATGTCCCTTCTATGCCCGCCTCAGAGCCACCCAGGATTGGTCCTGGAAATCTGGAAGCATTCAGTAAGAGAGTAAATCACATCTCTGTCCCAGTCAGGGTGTCTTTGAAATGTCAAGCCAATTGGCCAGAGGATATATCTGTAATCTCTGACATTTGGTACAGGTTTCAGTCTGGGCGGGAATGCCAGGTGCATGGGGGTGTCCATGAACTTGCAGAGAACACCCCAGGAGGGGGCAGGGGGATGTTGGGCAGAACCCCAGGTTCATGGGGATTGGATTTATGTAGCTAGCTGAACTGTTGCAGTGAGCTCTAGCGCACACACGCACGCACGCACGCACACACAAAACCTGCCAGCAAAGTCTGAGAAAATATTCTGACCAAAGCCAGAACTAACCACAGACAAAGAGCAGGCCCAAAGAACAGCAGCTTGTACCTACCCGCTATGCCTGCCTTGAAGCCACCACTCAATGGCCCTCCTGTAAAGGTGGAAGCATGCAGTAATTGACCAGTGAATGTGTCTGCCAGTTTGTTGGGCTGCTCCCCTCCCTTCTGCAGCCCCCTCTCCCCTACCATGCCTGTCTCTGAATGGCACTGCATGTGCTATTTACTTGAATAATGAGACTTCAAGAGAGAAACTTCAGTTGCTTATAAAATTTGGACACTTTATCAAATCTTTCAACAATCTGGCAGAGATGATCCTGAAGATCTGAGATACAGTCTTGCCAAATTCCATGTAAAATGGATGGAACACAAAGATGTTACAGCCAGAAATGCATTTACATCTAAATTGCTTATAACATATGAACCCTTAATCCAATCCTTCTGAAATTTGGCAGACATATAGTAATATTGGGAAGAGGTATAGTCTTACCAGGTTACATCCAAGTCAGATGGGAGACAAAGACATTACAGCCAAGAAGGTGTGCACAGGTTTTTGTAAAATAACCAATTACAACCGCTTATAGAATGGGATCCCTTTATCCAAACTTTCTGAAATTTGGCTCACATAATGCCCTCTGTTGGGAGTATCATCCTGCCAAATCAGATGACAAATAAAGACATTACACATGACAATGTGCTTTTCAGGTTTTTCCTATTTATTAATTAATAATAACAAAATGTTTCCCCTCCCTTTTCATTATTATGTTATTTGGGTTTTGTTATTCAATAACGAAAATGAAAAGTCCCTATTTTTTGTTATTATAATAACAAAAATGAAATGTACACCCCTAAGCATTTGGATGATTTAAGGCGGCTTTTGGGGTAGGGAAATGCAAAGAGATAAAGTGGGATGGGAGACCCTGCTCATTGGAACATCTGATCCATCTAGATGCTTTTTATGTCCCCTAAAGCATCCAGATGAGCAGTTCTCTGCTGTAATCTATGTATCCAAAGTTGTGGGAGGCTGGGGGTAGCAATGGTGGTGTAGGCTAGATCTTCTGCTGGTGGAAATCAACATTCCTTCAGTGGAATTGCACTGATTTTCATCAGTTGGGGACTGGAGCCTATACTGTAATGTCTAAGAAAAGCATGTGATCACATACTTAATGGCTATCAAACTGACAAACTGCAGAATTCATTTTGGCAATGTCTTTTTCTGATAATTGAATTATTGCATCTACAGCAGTAATGTACTATTGATAACTTTTTGTATGGATGCTTTTGTTGACTCTTGTGTAGAATGCATCTTTCACCTCTCCAGATTTGTATATACTTGTGTGATGCTGAGTGTCTATGTGCACGCTTTGTTCTCCCTGCCCCTTCACCCTCTGCACTCCTCTCCCTCCCAGTTCCCTTCCCACCCTGGCCAGCTCTACATCCTGTTCCCCCACTACCCTATCCCATAGTTCTCCTCCATTATTATTATTTTGTCAGTAATGTATCTGGTGCTGAGAAGCCATGATTAGAGATAGACCCCTGCCCCAAGGGACTTAATATTTAGAATCGACAAGGGAGGAGAGACAAGGAGGAATGCAACACAGGGAGAGACAGGAATACATTCAAAAAGAATCTGTGTTATACGTTATGTTGGCTCATTTGGTTGTGAGGCTAATGGAAGGAGTTTTGAGTCATTCATAATCCTACATTATAATGCAGCCTGAGGTACCAGGTTACTAAGGTGTGATGAAAATCAACACAAATATTATGATTTTTTTGTGATCTATTGTTTCATGATGAGCCTTTGTAAAAACCATAGTAATGCTCAGCATTGGCAGTCTTATGGTTATCTATTAGAACTACATTGTATAACAGTAAAGCACAGTGATATGATTTCTTTTGTTTTTAAGGAAAGTTTAATCTTTAGAAAACTGGCCATTCACTATGCAGATGTAAACTGGGGCTAGCTAATTTCGAGAAGTTATGATGAACACTATTATGTAAAAAGAGAAAGTCTGTGGCTACTAGGAGGAAGAGTTGGATCAAAACTACTCCTGGAGTGAGTGATGCCTTCCCTTCCCTATGGTTGAAACCATAATGTAAGTTGGTTTGGTCCACTTATGGGAACACAAATCCAAACAAACAAAAAACATGCATAGGTAGAAGACTAGAAAACAGGAACTTCCTGGAGACCAGAAGGCCAGGCAGTCGACAAGCAACTTAGGCTTCAGTCCTCCTCCTCGTCCTCCTCCTCTGTTGTACACTGAGTATGTGGTTTGAGGAGTTATGCCTTAGTGGCAGGGACATTTTATTTATTTATTTTTAAATTTATATCCCGCCCCTCCTGCCCACAGGGCAGCCTGGGGCGGCGAACAACATTTCATTTAAAACAATAATAAAATTTTAAAACAATTTAAAATACCCTACATGGGGAAAACCCCCATCCCTATCCCCAGCCCCACCCCACCCCTACCCCCCGCCAAAAGCCTGACGGAACAGCCAGGTCTTACATATACGCCGAAACAGCAGGAGAGTGGGCGCCAGCCGAGCCTCCTCCGGAAGCGAATTCCACAGCACAGGGGCGACCACCGAAAAAGATCTAACATCGGTGGCCACCCGCCTCGCCCGGGGAACCTCCAAAAAGGCTCCCACGGACGATCTCAAGGGTCGCACGGGTACATGGGGAGTGAGGCGATCCCGCAGATAGGCAGGGCCTAGGCCGTGAAGGGCTTTAAAGGTTAAAACCAGCACCTTGAACCTGGCCCGGTGCTTTATAGGCAGCCAGTGCAGAGCCCGGAGCACTGGTGTCATGTGCTCCCTGCGACCCGCCCCCGTCAGGAGACGGGCCGCGGCATTCTGCACCAGCTGCAACCTCCGGACCAGCTTCTCGGGCAGCCCCACGTAGAGTGCGTTGCAGTAATCCAGCCTCGAGGTGATGAAGGCATGGATGACAGTGGCGAGGTCAGAGTCTGAGAGATACGGCCGAAGCCGCCGGACAAGATGTAACTGCCGAAACGCACTCCCCGCCACAGCCACAACCTGAGATTCCAAGCTGAGCCGCGAATCAAGGAGCACACCCAGACTCCGCACTTGAGACACCATGGGGGGGCGAACCCCCCCCAACAAGAGGAGATTCAACCACCCCCAGGCTCCCCAAGCCTTCGCCCACCAACATCACCTCCGTCTTGTCAGGATTCAGCTGCAGATGGCTCAACCTCATCCCAGTACAACTGTACTGGGTCCCAAGAATCTGGGGGGCTCATACATCAATGCTGCTGCATTGCCTTTCATTGCTCCCACCCCTTTCCATTCTTCACTGTTTCCATCTGTCCTGGGGTTCCCGGGACTGTGGTGGTTTTGTAAGTCCTGGGGTCTGATGACTGTGCCCCTCAGCTTTTGGAGGCAGGGCTCTTGGAACACTGGAGTGTTCCAGGCTGGCAGCCACTGCCAAGAGTCAGAGTGCAGCCAGTTTAATTGGGCTTGGCAGCCAAGCAGAGCTCCAACAATGCTCTGCAGCTCTTGAGTGTATCAGGCTGCTATGAAGATGGAGCTGTCTCCTCCCATTTTCTTGGGCTTTCATTCAGCTGGGCAGCCAGTGGAGTTGGCTCTTGTTCCCACTTGGCTGGGCCACGCTATCACTAAGGTCAGCTGGTGCTAATATCACAGGACCCACCCACCTCTCCAGGCTTGTGTATACTTGTGTGGTGCTGAGAGTGTATGTGTACACTTTGCTCTCCCTGTCCCTTCACCCTCTGCACTCCTCTCCCTCCCAGTTCCCTTCCCACCCTGGCCAGCCCCACACTGTTCCCCCACTACCCTATCCCAGTCTCTCCAGTCCCCCAGTGCTCTCCACTACCCCAGCAATCTCTATCTTGGCCTTTGCACTCCCCTGTACCCACTCCTGCCCCAGTAACCTCCCTTCCACTCCTGTAGTAACAATCCCTGCCACCCACCCCAACCCCTGTCTCTACACTCCCCTGCACTCTTCCCCAACAACTTCACTGGCCAGGCCCAATTCAAGGTGTTGGTAATGACCTACAATGCACTAAACAGCCTTACCTGTGGGACCACCTCAGGCCCTGGATCGTATTGCGGCCCGTGCGGTCAGCCAGGGACACCCGACTCGAAGTCCCCCGGGTTTCCCTGGTGGCGACGATGGGGAGGGCGTTCTCGGTGGCCGCTCCCAGGCTGTGGAATCCCTCCCGATGGAGGCCCACTTGGCCCTGGACCTCCCCTCTTTCCGAAGACAGTGTAAGACCTGGATGTTTTGCCGGGCCTTTGGAGAGGGAGACGGGTAGGGTGGGTTGGGGAAGGGAGGGGGGAGGTTTGCCCTTTTAGTATATTTTTTAGCATTTTAATTAATTTTAAATTGTACATTATGTTTATTTTGTTATTGTTGATTTATATTTTGTAAGCCGGCCCGAGCTGCTCTGTGAGCAGGAGAGTGCAGGATAGAAAAATAAATAAATAAATAAATAAATAAACTTTCTGTCTTAGCCTTCCCTCCTAGGGGAAGGGGGGAGACTATTCCATTTTCTAAAACTGGACCTGTCCCAACCCAGCTTCACCCCTGCTTATTGAAATGAGAAATCCCCTACCATTAGCAGGAGGGATCATTTGCAGGGACCAGTCCAAGACCCAGTCATCCCATCCCAGTTAAGATGATAACATGGGTGGGGCTGATACTTGGGTGATTGGTGCTAGGCGAATCGGTTCAGGGACAGGACATTTCAGGGTGAGGAAGCAGGCAAGGGGGCCCCTTTCCTCACCTGGGCGGCCCACATGCTGGAGCACAGAGCTTGGTGATATGTGCGCACACCAGGAAGGATAGACCAGGTCAGAATTAAAATTAACAAGGCAATGGGTAAATTAATGGAGGGCATTGGCAGGTGCACTGTATATCACCAATAAATTAAGTTAGAAAACAAATCGCTGTACATGTGGGATGGGGTGCAGCAAGGGAGTGACATTTGGCTTAGCGACATCAGGATCTGGCTCCACAAGCAAGTGGGCATTCTTGTATGGGGAAGGGGGTGGAGCGGCTAGATTGCCTTGCCGCACGCTGCCCCATCCCCCTTTTTTGGCAGATATCAGACAGGGAACTGATAAAGTATAATGCCTGTTTGGGCGGCTTGGGAATTACGACAAGGGCTTTAACAGCCTGGGAATGGCTGGACTCTATTGTGACCAGGTTGCCAGCGGCTTCCTGGTCCAGAACAGTTTGTGATGGCGACACTGTGCTGTCACTTGTGTTTTCACCCATTGTGTCCTTCTAGTGTGTGGATTCCAGATCAAAATTTCAAAAACAATGTAGATGAGGGAGCTGTGGACCCTATCCTAATGTATTTTTTCTGCATCTCCTAATGACGTCGTTTTGCCAGTATATTTAAATTGCAATCAGTTTTTATCACACTGCTGTAGTGTGTTTGTTGAGAAATCCTGGCTTCCAGCATTGTATATAACTGGGAAGAGAAGAGGGATAATGTTGTATGGTATTATCCACATCTCTCACTATTTTCATCTTCATTTTAGAAGCAGTTCTTTCAAGTGACTGATTTTCAAGCTTAGGGTTAACTCACCTTTTCATTTGAATCAGTAAATGTCCCTTCTATTAGCCAGTTCGAAAGCACCTCAATTTGCTGATGACTTGGGGCACATAAGTGTTATCTCTCTAAAACTGAATGAAAGAGCCTTAGGAATAACAGTCACTATTTCCAGATGGATTTGGTTTCGCATTCTTGACACCTAGAGATCCAGGAAAGCTTTTAGGGTCCTAAAGCTATCAAACATCATTTTGTTGGGCTTGTGTCAGTTTCCTAGTAGAATATCAAATAGAAGGGTATAGAGCAATTTGTAAAAATACTGAAAGACCTAGACTACACGAGTTCCAGGAAAGGTTTTTCGAAGGAATGATTTGTTTTCTTTTGTAAATGTGCCTCAGGAAGTTAACTTTCCATCTTTCGTATGATAGACAGTTGTGAGTCATGTCGTTTTAAGCACCATCGAATGGTGCTCGGGCATCACGTGGTGTGCTGGCGCAAAAAAGCAGATTAATAGGAACATAGGTAATACACAGGTGACTATGCTGAGTTTTCAGGCTCCTGTACACACACGCACACACAGACACATAATGTACACTGCATATCAGAAGCTGATTATGTTCACCTGAGCCTTGGTATGGCCCAGGAAGATCTGGGCATAGGTAGGGCCCAACTTTCCGTTGCTGCCTCACTGCCGCCGCTGGAAAGGGGCTTTGGCCCCTGATAAGATCTGAGCTTCCTGACCCAGGGAACATTCTCCCCCTCCCCCTGTTGGAGGAGGGGGGGGCGGCGTTCGGCAACGAACGTCTGGCCCAGTGGGACCAAAAGCTGCCTGCTGCCCGGCCGCACAGCGCTAAGAGGTCCTTAGACGTGGCCCTTGGTGGGGTCTGGGTGGGTAGGGGCTGGGGTTGCTCTGTTTTGTATGTTTTTATAATTTGGAGTGGGACAGAGCCGGTAGAGGGGGACGGAGTATTTGTTTGATGAGGGAGGGGCAAGGGGACTGGGTTAGGGGGCAAGGAATGACCCCCTTGATGAGAGTGAGGAGTACAGTCCTTGGGGAAGGGGAAGGTTGCCCCTCTGTGATAGAGGAGGGTAGGGGGTATGAGGGTGTGGGGTGTGGTCTCCCCAGCTGCCGGGGTGGAACAGCCGGAGGGAGGCCGGGGCTGGGGGGATGACTGAAGCCATTGGGGTCATGATGGGATGGGGGAAATATGAGTCCAAATGGGGTGGTATAAGATCAGTGAAGTGGGACAGGTCCCTGGTGCAGGTCCTGCTCACCCACCCCTTAGGAGCTGGGTAGAGGGATCAAGATCAGAGGATCCCCAACCCTTCGCTGCTCTTGTTGAACGCGAGGTTGGTGGTTAACAAGGCAACAACTATCCAGGAATTAGTCCTGTATTGTGCCGCCGATCTCGTGGGCATTACGGAAACCTGGCTGGACCTTGAGTCAGGACCTGTCTTGACTGACCTTGTTCCAGCCGGGTATTCTGTGCAGCATCAACCACAGTCGGAAGGACGGGGGTGGGGCAGTGTGGCTATGATTTTTAGAGAGTGATTGTCTGTTAGGAAATATCCGGTGCAAACCATGGTAGGGATTGAAGCTTTTCACCTGGTGTTCGATTTGGTGGGGAACAGTTTGGGGGTGCTGCTCGTATATCATGCACCTACCTGTATGACAACTTCTCTACATGCTCTGGCAGAGGTGGGGGTGGTGTTACGGTCCCCAAAGGCAGTAGTCTGGGAGGATTTCAACATCTGCGCCGACACCAATCTCGGGGGGGGAGGCGGAGCATGAGTTCATGGCCACCATGGCAACCATGGGCCTATCCCAGATGGTCAGCGGCCTGACACATCAGGGAGGACACAATCTCGATCTCATGTTTTTCACCAGCCTTGAGACGGGTACTCTGCTATTGGGGGAGATTTCAACGGTGCCCTTGTCATGGCCAGATCATTATCTCCTACAGACCTCTCTCCTAGCACATATCTGCCCCTGGAAGGGTGTGGAGCCAATTCAAATGGTTCGCCCCAAGAGGCTAATGGAACCGGAACAGTTCCGGTTGGCCCTCGGGGAGTTACCCTCTGACCTCGACGACTGTCTCATCGATGACCTTGTCACACTTTGGAATACTCTGTTGACTGAGGCCATTGATTGGACGGCTCCTAGATGTCCACTGCCCAGGCAACAGCACCGCAGACCCCCGTGGTTTTCGGGGGAGCTGTGAGTGCTGAAGCGAGAAGGGCGGCGGTTGAAGTGACGGTGGCGTTGATCTCGAACTGAAGCTGAGAGATTGTGGCATAGAGCAAGTTTACGAACATATGCCAAGGCTATGAGGGCAGCGAAAAAAGTTTTTTTCACTGCTCTTATAGCATCTTCAAAATCTCGCCCAGCGGAGCTTTTCCAGGTGGTACGGCGGCTGGTCAGTCTGACCTCCCTCCACCCTGGAGTGGAGTCATCTACAGCACGCTGTGATAGGTTTGTGACTTATTTTGTGGATAAAATCGCTCGGATTCACTATGATTTCAACGCTGCACTTATTACACTAGGAGGACCAGAGGTTATGAAGCCTTTGACACTGTCGACCACTTGCTTCTATTGGACTAGCTATATTCTTTGGACTTCTGTGGCTCTGTCCTTGACTGGTTCTCCTCCTACCTCTCTGACCACTCCTTTAAGGTCTCACTCCCCGAGTCAAACTCCTCCTCCCTCCCCCTTTCATTTGGGGTCCCCCAAGGCTCTGTCCTTAGCCCTCTCCTCTTCTCTATTTACACCCTGTCCCTTGGCAAAATTATTGCCTCCCATGGATTCCAATATCATCTCTACGTTGATGACACCCAACTCTATCTTTCTACCCCCTCTCTCTCCTCTTCTGTTCACTCACGCCTCGTCAACTGCCTCTCTGATATCTCTGCCTGGATGTCCCGACGTCAACTCAAGCTCAACATGGCCAAGACAGAACTCCTTATTTTTCCTTCCTCCCCTTCCTCTCCCTCTAACCTGCCCATCTGCATCGATGGAGTCACCATCCATCCTGTTCTCCAAGCCCGTAGCTTGGGCTTCATCTTTGACACGCACCTCTCTTTTAAACCTTACATTGACTCTGTTGCCAAATCCTGCCGATTCGCCCTCCATAACATTGCTCGGATCCGCCCCTTTCTCTCTACCTCCTCGGCCAAAACCCTTGTTCATGCCATGGTTATCTCTCGCCTCGATTACTGCAACCTCCTCCTTGCTGGCCTCCCTCGCTCTCACCTGTCCCCCCTTATCGCAATCCAAAACTCCGCTGCCAAGGTCATTCACTCTGCCCGTCGCTTCGACCATGTGCAGCCTCTCCTCTTCTCTCTTCACTGGCTCCCCCTTCCTGAACGTATCCTGTTTAAACTCCTGGTATTCACGTTCAAAACACTCCACAACCAAGCTCCCCCTTACCTCTCGGACCTAATCTCCCTACGCACTCCTGCACGCGCTCTCCGCTCTTCCTCTGTCCCCTCCCTCACTCTCCCTCGTTTCTCCTGCTCACCTAACCGCCTTCGACCCTTCTCCCTCGCTGCCCCCCATGCCTGGAACTCCCTCCCTACCCACATCCGCCTTGCCCCCTCCCTCCGCTCCTTCAAATCCCTCCTCAAGACCCACTTTTTCCTCGCCGCCTTTCCCAATGCCTGCTAGTCGTTCCCCATATACTTACTGTCTGCCCTCCTCTGCAGACTGCTGCAACCAACCTGATTGTAACCAAGCCAAGCACACGCACCTGAGACTTTGCATCCGCTTTAATGTTGTTTGTCTTCTCCCCTGTCTCTCCCACTATCCCCTCTCCCTGTCTCCCCCTCCTTGTCTTTTAGATTGTAAGCCACAGGCAGGGACCACATCCATTTCTATGTTCTGTACAGCTCCAGGTACATGACTGGCACTATATAAATGTTTATAATAATAATAATAATAATAATAATAATAATAATAAATTGGTGACACCAGCTGATGCGGTCGACATCCTTGGGGTGTTAGGGCTACCTCTTGTGAATTAGATCCGTGCCCAACTTGGCTAATTAAACCCTGCAAGGAGACAATGGGGCCGCTGCTGGCATGGGTGGTCAAAGCCTCCCTCCGGGAGGGCAGGGTGTCGAGCTGTCTCAAAGAGGCAGTGGTGCGGCCTCTGCTCAAGAAACCATCGCTTGATGTTGACTCCTTTGCCAGCTATCGATCTGTCTCTAACCTTCCCTTTTTAGGGAAGGTTACTGAGCGGGTGGTGGCTCAGCAGTTTTAGGGGCATCTTGACCATGTTGGTTCTCTTGATCCCTCGCAGTCGGGATTTTGTCCAGATTATGGCTCAGATTATGGCGCTTGTGGCCTTGGTGGATGATCTGCACTGAGAGATGGACCGGGGCTGTTCAACCTTTTTGGTTCTGTTAGATCTGTCAGCTGCCTTTGATACAGTTGATTACAAGATGTGGTGGTGCGCCTGCAGGAATGTGTAGGGGTAGGTGGGACTGTTCTCAAATGGTTCCGCTCATTCCTGACTGGGTGGTACTCGGGGACTGTTTTCATCGTACTGAGACCTCACGTGTGGTGTCCCGCAGGGCTCGGTGTTATCCCCCCTCTTGTTCAACATATATATGCAGCCTCTCGGTGAGGTGATCAGGAGGTTTGGCGTATGGTGTCACCAATATGCTGATGACACTCAGCTATAACTCTCCTTTTCAACTGACCCAGACCCCGCAGTCTCCGTGCTTACTCGATGTCTGACGGCCGTGGGGGATTGGATGAGGGCTAATCAACTGAAGATGAATCCCGACAAGACAGAGGTGATGCTGGGGACGGCGATGGAGTTAAAGGCCCTCATCATTGATGGGGTCTGTTCTCCATTGGTTCCCCAGGTATGGAGTCTGGGGGTGCTCCTCAATGTGCAGCTCTGCCTGGATGCCCAGGTAGAGGCTGTGGCAAGGGGTGCCTTTTGCCAATTACAACTGTTACGTTGGTTTAGGCCGTACATTTCAGACTCCGACCTGGCCACCATCATCCATGCTTTCATCACCTCTAGACTAGACTATGGTAATGCACTCTATGTGGGGCTACCCATGGTGATGGCCCGGAAGCTGCAGCTGGTGCAGAATTCAATGGCTCATCTCTTGGTGGAACTGGGCCACCGGGAGCACATCACACCAGTGCTCCGTTCTCTGCACTGGCTGCCGATAGTCTTCCGAGCCCAATTCAAGGTGTTGGTTTTAACCTTTAAAGCCCTAAACGGTCTGGGCCCTGCCTATCTAATTAATTAATTAATTAATCACAAATGTAAAAGGTAAATAAATATAACAAATGGCAAGTTCAAAAACATGTGGGATTTTTTGGGGGGAGAGTTGTTTTTCTCTTTTTTGCTATTTATTTATTTAAATTTCTATGCCATCCTTAGTCGCAGAGGATCAGGGTGGCTTACAAATCATAAAAACATTAAAATATAAAAAAATGTAAAACCCCTCCCAACCCTACCACAACCCCATTCAATACCACTACCCCATTCATGAACCACAAAACCATCTCAATCTCTAATTTATCCCCACCCACCAAATACCTTTTCAAATAAAAAAAGTCTTACGCTGCCTATGGAAGATGCTCAGGTGCGGGTTCAAATGAACCTCCGGGGGAAGGGAATTGCAAAGTATATATGTGGCCATGATTTTGATTTTTGAGCATATTGTGATATATTTTGATTTTTTAGCATATTTTGATTTCCTTGCGCCATATTGTGGCCTTCTAAACTGTTCACACATAAGTCTGTGCACAATTATATATTTAATTTTTTTAAGGCGAAACTGCTCACTTGTACGTATAGCTGAACAAATTTATCCTTCTGTATAAACGGCATGTCGTTGCGCACAGGATGCCAAAGTCAAAGTAAGCTTTATTAGGCGTGACTGAAAGTCATAGCCAAAACCATACAAACAAGACATATACACACAAAAACACATACAAAATCTTTTACAATACAAATTCTCATCAACCTTATTAAAAAAAACACATTACATTTGAGTAAAGGTCTATGAATCCATTGGTAACTTAAATTCAAGAAAGAATTGACGCAGGGCAAACGCCCATAATAAAAAACAACTAACTTGACCAGTAATCCCCTCCTCTTTATCAGCTAACGCCATAGTCAACAGGGCCTCATGTGATCTGCCGGGAAAGGCCAGAATAAATTCATCGCGGAGTTCATGCCTGAGTTTATCATAAAGCTGACATCTAAAGAGAATGTGCAATGTCGTCTCGACTTCAGTTTGTTCGTAGGGGCAGAGTCTTTGGGCATACGGCACCCCGTTAAAGTGCCCCTCAAGAATTTTAGAGGTCAGGGTGTTAAGACAGGCAGCCAGAAAAATCCTTTTAACCCTGCATGATGTAAGGGAAGAAAGGTATGGAGCCATAGTATCAGTGGCCGGAGCCACCGTCAGATAGGCACGAAGATGATCAGTCTGGTTAAACCTAGCCCTTTCTTCCTGCTGGTCAATATCCTCCCATCTACTCAATACCTCACTTAGGGCCCCCTGCCCCACCCTCCCCTGGAGGTAGTCCCTGGAAAAGCCCAGTGCCATTAAATGGGCCTCAACTCTAACCATCCAACTGCTTCTAAAGGAGTCCTTTCCCAGGAGTGCAAGCAGGCTCCTACACCCGGGGTTACAGACCTTCAGCCATAACTGGTGTGCCGCCCTCCATGCCCTAAATTCCTATCGACGTTGGCCCAACTCCAGCCTAACTGCTGCATTTGGAGTTCCCCCAGGCGCCCCAATGATGGTTCATAAAAAATTAGATTGGACCTGGTCCAAAGAAGCTGTGCCATACGGGGCCCACAACTCAGCCCCAAAAAGAAACTGAGAAGTTGTCTTGACATTAAAAACTTGAATTGCCATCTTAAGGGCCGGCCCCCCTATATGAGCCAGAAGTTTACAAACCACTAAAGAAGATCTAATGGCTCTTGAAGTTGCCCCCTTTATATGGTGGTGCCACACTCCCGAGCAATGGTAAACACAGGATGCTTAGTATCTTATCCAAAATATATAAATTGAATGCATCTGTTTTGGCATTTGTAAAACATGCGGGCATTAGGGATGGGCGAACACGGTTCGGAGGTGCAGAGTTTGGCCCGAACTCGGCCTGTTCAGATGACCTAACCAAACTTCCGAACCGAACACTCGAACTTCCGAACAGTTAGGAAAAGTTCGGATGAGTTCGGGGGTGGGGAAAACGTGACTTTGGGTGGGAAAAACATGACTGGAAGGGGGAGGCAGCTGAAGAGCAGACTTCCTGGCACCGGGAGTGGACACCAGGGGTGGTTTCAGGGCCAAAAATACCGATACTGAAAAAAATTCGGTTTGGGTTTTGATACCGATAGCACTTTTTTTAATGTTCGGCTGAGTTCAGATGAACCGAACTCCGCCGAACCGAACAGCCAAACCCGAACTTGGGTTTTGAACCGAACGACCGAATGTCCGAACATCTGAACGGCGTTCTGTTCACCCATCCCTAGCGGGCTTGTACTTCATCAGAAATCTAAACTCTGTAATTTATAAATAACTACTAATACCATTTCCAGAAAAAAAAAAATCAGTATCTAGACTACTTTGAGCCACGAGATGGCGTCTGAACTATGAATGGAGTACAAAATGGCCGCCACAGGATGTGGGTATGTTTGAGGAGTGGCTCCAGGCATAAACGAGAGCCAGCCCAGGAAGTAGGGACAGTCTGCTCTTGGCCACTGAAGAGAGCACATCTCTAGAGAGACTACCTGGATGCCTTGAAGGAAAGAGACCTTGGAACTGGATATGAGTTAGCAAGAGCCAAGCCAGTGAACTGTGGTCTGGCTAGATTAAACCTTATGTGATTGACTGGCATGCTTGTCTGAGGCCACTTTTACACGAGGTGCTTAGAAGAGCCTCTGGAGCCCCGTATTCAAAAGGAAAGCCACGCGGGGAGTGTTTACATGCTCCTCGTGCTGCTGGAAGTGACGTGCCGCCCATTCACTTCAATGGCAGCAGCTGCAGACGCTGGGCTTTCAAGAGACACATTCTGTAGACCTGAAAATTGAGGTCTATCAAATGTGTCTCTTGAAAGCCCCATGTCTGCAGCCGCTGCCACTGAAGAGAATGGGTGGCACGTCACTTCTGGTAGTGCGGGGAATGTGTAAACACTCCCCATGTGGCTTTCCTTTTGACTATGGGGCTCCAGAGGCACTTCTAAGTGCCTTGTGTAAAAGTGGCCTGAGACTAGCCACAGTTGACCTGAGGACTATGGTGTAAATAGACTACTATGATGATTCAATTCCTTGAGTGACCTAATCCTGCAAACACTCAATCACAGTGAAGTGGAACCCCTGTTACACACACACACATTACAAATATATATATATAAAACACTTAATTAACAGCACCTCCATTTTTGAGCTGTTGTATAAAAGAATTATGTACCAAAAGAGGCATAAACCATTTATTCCTCAGATCTTCATAAAATGGGCAAACAAGTAATGAGGAAGGTCCTCCATATTCCCAGACCTACAAGGACACACACAGGAGTCCTTCTCTATCCCTCTTTAATGCCCCTCCAACATTGTGGATTGAAAGGTTTGATAGCATAAAGCAGTAAACTATCTCCTTAAAACAGTACAATTTAATAATAAAAGATAATTTTCCGTAACATGTTCAGTTTTTAAAAATGGATGCCAAGGACACATAATTATAGACTACAGTCAAATCAGACTGTTTATCAAGATCTTCAATTCTCCTTTTGATCTTAACCAGTTCATTGCTACAAAGGGCACAAGTGGGTACCAATTTCAGAAAAAAACAGGAGTGCATTAGAGAGCACAAATTCTATTGAACCAAAAATGCCACACAAGATTAGGATCATTGAATTGCTTCTCCAAGCACATCCTAGGTAACCGTGTTAACTCCATAATAGAAACTCTATACCAAAATTTAAACAGTCTCAAATAAACTGTAGCTAACATAGAGGATTCTTCTACTTCCCCATGCAACATGGGGCAGGGGATAATTCAGGGGAATGTCCCCTCCCATGTTGTCCCCTCCCCAACTTTCTTACCCTGTCTGGGGCTGAAAACTTGGGGGGACAGAACCCAGGAATGAGTTGTCTCTGTGGAAAGCTTGTTGAGAAAGCCCCGGTACAGAATGATCAGAAATAGGAGGGGGGAGCAGGAGGGAATGGGGGTGGGGGGATTCTGCAGACATCTTCAGCATTCTATTAGCTAGCAGGATTCAGCAGCCAATAGAATGCTGAAAAGCTGTGCTGACCCACCTCTTCAGCTCTCCCCACTCCCATCTGGAAAAAGGCGAGGAGGAGCCCTTTCCTGATGGGAGGGGGGAGCTGAAGGGAAGAGGCGGGCTCAGCACAACTTCCCATCATTCTATTGGCTGCTGACTTCTGCTAGTCTATAGAATGCTGAAGATGACTGCTGAGTCTGCACCCTCCATCCTTCTCCCCCCCCTACTATTCCTGATAATTCTCTATTGGCCTTTCTCAGCAACTACCGACAGAGACTCCATCTGTCCCTTGAGCTGCCAGCCCCAGACACGGTAAGAGACCTGCGCAGGAGAAAGTGTGGCTTCCTCCCCTGCAAGCTATGCTGGGGTGGGGGGAATGAAAAATCTTGTGGAGATCTGAATTGGGGTCGAGTTCTCTGCAATAGCTTGACACTGATTCTCGTGAGATTTTTGGCTAGATGATTTTTTTATTCTTGTTTCAGACCTAATGAGCATATTGCAATCGTAGGAAATTCATACATAATTAGAGTATTCTGATGCCAAGTCTTGTTTAGTCTTCTGCAGATCCACGTGGCTACTTGCATTTTCTGAATTAGAAGATAGAGAACAACTAATAAAATTACAATGGAAGCTCAACCTGTTTGGTTTTAAGCTTCACAGGAGGAAAGGAAGCTCCAAAGGATGTGATAGGGCTAGTCAAAGAAGGCGTACAAGGTGATATCCCCTTCTATCTGGTTTAGGATCGCTGCAGGAGAGGGGAGTGAGACTATTTTACCATTTTATTTGCCAACCAAATACTGGTTGAAACAGTGTCAAGATTAATAAGTCCTTTAGCTAGCGGCCTGCTGACTGACTTGTCAAGGTTTAGTCTTATTCATACACCACTAAATCGCCTGAGAATCAGACATAAATAACGAGTCATGGCTTATAAAATGTCATATTCTGTTTAATTATTTTTTTCATTCAGGAACTGTCAACCTGATGTTTTTGCAAACTCCAAATGACACTCCTTGCCATAAAGTGTAAAACGTGTCAGGTTTTTGACTGGTTGGCAGGTGTCTATACTTGCGTCTGTCCCAAGGACCCGCATCCTTAACTTTGGAGGAATTTTTAAACTCTTAATTTCTTCCATTTTTTAAAACCAAAAATTGTTTTGTGTTTTCATTTCAGCACGTTGATATGTCATGGTATACGTTCACAATTTCTTTTTTAAAAATCAGCATTTGTTAACAAATACTATATTGTTGCTTCAGTTATTTTGAATTCTAATTGCAGATGAGGGGAAAAAAAGTATGAAAAACCACTCAGGGGTAATTGTGGAGAAATGTTAATCTTCTGATTGCAGTCAATATTGGTATCAAAAGTCATTGTATTATATGAACTAGAAAGATTGTTTTAGATTCATTGTGTCAGATGAGACATGGGGTATCTTCAGACTGCAAAATAAATCCAGCTCCTCCAAGCCCTGCTGAGCAGTGAATTGTGGGGCTGGGGTGGGGTGGGGCGCAGTGCGGTAAAGGGCCTTTAAAGGTGTCAACATCCAGTCCTGGCCATTGGGAAGTGCTGAATGGGGGAAGCGGTGCCCCCCACACTGCAAGCCATGCTGGGGTGAGGGGAGTAACAGGATCCCACCCAGCTGCACCAGCCCAGGGTCAGCTCCTGTCAGTTTGAGAGGTCAGTTAGTACCTCCCACAGGAGCACCCCCTCCATCGGCTGTTTTGTGGAAGCTTTTCCTGGGGCCTGATCCTGTTGTGCCGCATTTGTCTAAGGGTCCTGTGTGGACAGTTCCTCGGGGCTCCCCGGGACATGAAGGGACCTGTGCTGGCAGCCCTCATGCCCGGATTACAGGTAGGACTGAAATGAGAAACAATTTATTTCTTGTGAAAATTGCGTGAGAATCGAGAATCATTTCTGAGCTCTCAGGGCGATCTCACTAATGGTTCAAGATCTTGGTCAAGAATTTTTCTCAATTTACCATTTACTGTGATTTACCAATTGACCATGTACTGCTTAGCTTACTGTGTACCATGTTCATTCTGGTAATGTGCATGCTTAAAATGGTCACTAGCTGTTCTGTGCATGCACAGCCCTCTTCCAAAATGGCACTGGCAGTGTCATCACCATTTTGAAAAAGGGCAGCCATTTAGCGCATGCGCATTACTGGAATGAATGTGGTAAAAGGTAAGTGGTACACAGTAAATCAGTATACGATACATGGTCAATCATGTTAACTGTAAATGGTAATCACGGTAAATGGTGAAACGTAAGTCGAGAATTCTTGACCAAGAAATTGTTGAGAACAACAATTGAAGGTGGTTTTCTTGATAATAGATTCTTGCTAAAAACGAGTTGAGAACCGAAGTTCTCAGTGAGAATTGAGAAAAAATTGAGATTGAGTGTCAGCCCTAGTTAGGGCCATATGAACAGTCCTCCCGCCAACCCGAGGAGTAGGGCTACAGTGGTTCACCCCGGGGCAGGCTGGGGAGGCACCTCGCTGCCGTCACATCTTCAGTATTGCCAATTCTTCCTTTAAATCAGGAGGCTAAGGCAAATATATGTTGCTGGGCTAGACTGCACTGGTTTCAATGTAGCCCTGTGAAATTTATTTTTCATAAGCCTCCTGAAAACCACCCACACTTTATGTTCTGCATTTCAGTCAATGAGAAATTAGTCTTGTTTTTCAAGGTTCAAGCAGAAACCATCAGGCAATTTAATGAAAAGAATATGTAATATATGTGGATGGACATGTTGATGTTCAACGTTTTAGGTGCTTGTTTGTTGTCAGAGGTTATACAGAATATGAAGACTATGTTCTTCTACTTTCGGAAAATTAGGGCGAAATTTTAATTACGTGTAGAGTATGTGTGTGAGAGGTAAGAATTCATTGTGATTCTCTAAGGCATCCCCCTGTTACTAATGGGCAGTTTGTGCTCCCAGAAAACTGCATGGAAAATCATCACTGAAGTTTTTCATAGATATGTTGTTGGTGTGTAGCTCCTGCCATGTCAGTGGATGGCTCCTAGAGAAGTTAAGTCCTGTGAAGCAACTGGGAAGTTAGTGTCCCAGACTCTACAAATCTCTGCTCAGTAGTATCAGGTTTTAAGGTGACATTAAAAGTAGGGCTGAAACTCAGTCTTCAGAAAACTTCGGAAATCTCAGATGCCAGTTTTACTATGAATGTGGATTTTTTGGGTAATATTCCTATTTTTGTTCAACAAGCTCAACAAGCTTGTTGTTTTTATTTAACATAGCTGCTATGCATGTGTGAAGGGATGACAAATCTCTGTGAATTTTAATATCTAGGCTTAATTACATACCCGGAGCTTTTCCGGGTGGTGAGGGGGTTGGTCGGTCCTCCCTCCCTCTTCCTGGAATCAGAGGTATCTAATGTTTGCTGTGACATGTTTGGTGACTATTTTGCAGAGAAAATCGCTCGGATTCACCACAACTTCGACACCGCACTTATTGCAGTGGGTGAATCAGAGATTGTGGAAGCCCTGCTTTGTCCCCTTTTGTGAAATTGACCCATGCCCATCCTGGCTGGTTAAGGCCAGCCAGGAGACAGTGGAGCCGTTGCTGGCGGGGGTGATCAATGCCTCCCTTTGGGTGGGCAGTGTCAGGCTGCCTCAAAGAGGTGGTGGTGTGGCCTCTGATCAAAAAACCATCACTTGACGTTGATTCCCTTGTCAGTTATCAGCCGGTCTCTAACATTCCCTTTTTAGGGAAGGTGGTGGTGGCCCAGCAGCTGCAGGGGCATATAGACCGCACTGGTTAACTGGATCCCTTTCAGTCCAGTTTTCATCTGGGCTGTGGCATGGAGACTGTGCTTGTGGCCTTAGTCGACGACCTTTGCCGAGAATTAGATCAGGGCTGTTTGACCCTGCTAATTTTGTTAGATCTGTTGACTGCTTTTGATACCGTTGACCAGGAGATGTTGGTGACTCACTTGTGGGTTTGAAGTGGAGTGGGTGGGATTGTCCTTGACTGGTTCCACTCCTTCCTGGCTGGAAGAACTCAGTGTGTGGGGTGCTTGGGGATTGTTCTTCATCTCCATGGGACTTCACTTGTGGTGTCCTGCAAGGTTCTATTCTGTCCCTGCTCTTGTTTGTTCAAAGTGTATATACAGCCACTTGGCGAGGTCGTGAGATGGTATGGGGTGCAGTGTCATCAATATGCTGATGACACCCAACTCTACCTCTAATTTTCATCTGACCCAGACCCGGCAGTCTCGGTGCTTACCCGATGTCTGGTGGCTGTTGGGGAATGGATGAGGTCGAGCTGACTGAAGCTGAATCCAGACAAGACAGAGGTCATTGAGTCCATAGTCTGGGTGTGCTCCTCGATCTGTAGCTCCGCCTGGATCTTCACCTATAAAGCTCTTCACAACCTTGCTCCCCCCTACCTCTCTGCACTTATCGCCCTCCATACTCCAGCCCGTGCACTTCGCTCCTCCTCTGTCCCTTCTCTCACCCTTCCACGCCTTCCCTGCTCCCCTAAGCGCCTTCGTCCCTTCTCACTTGCTGCCCCCCATGCCTGGAACTCCCTCCCTGTCCACATCCGCCTTGCCCCCTCCCTTCATACCTTCAAATCTCTCCTTAAAACTCACCTCTTTCGCTCTGCTCTGTCTGACTCTTTATCCTGCTGAGCCACTATTCCTATACCTACGATCGGTTTACCCTTATCCTTGCAACATGGACCTGCCTGCTGTCATTCTCATCGTAACCAAGCCAAGTACGTGCACTTGAGACCTCGCATCTTCATGAATGTTAGACCTCTTGTCTCTCCCTCTGTTCCCCTTCCTAAGTCTCTCCCCCAGCTCCTGTCTCTCAGATTGTAAGCCCTAGGGGCAGGGACCGTGTCTATTTTATTACTTTGTAAAGTGCCAGGTACACTGCTGGCGCTATATAAATGTTTGTTAATAATAATAATAATAATAATAATAATAATTTCCAGGTGGGACCTGTGTTGAGGAGTGCATTTCGCCAGTTACATCTGGTACGACGGCTTTGGCCATATGTTTCAGATAGTGACCTGGCTACCATCTTCTATGCTTTCATTACCTTGAGATTGGACTATTGCAACACACTCTTTGTGGGCTACCTATGGTAACGGTCTGGAGACTAGTGCAGAATGCTGCAGCCCGTCTTCTTACGGGGACGAGTCGCCGTGAGCACATTACACGGGTGCTTCAGGCTCTTCCGGGCCCAATTCAAGGTATTGGTTTGGACCTATAAAACCCAATACAGCCTTGGCACAACTTACCAGCAGGATCGCCTTGCTCTCCATGCTCTGGAGTGGCCTCTGCGGTCCACTGGGGGTGCCCTTCTCGAGGTCCCCTGCGTGGCCCGGGAGGCCACTATGGAGAGGGCGTTCTCAATGGCCGCACCTAGGCTGTGGAACTCCCTCCCGGTGGAAGCACTGGTGGTCCCAGATCTCCCCTCCTTCCATTGTATCTGTAAAACCTGGCTGTTCTGCCTGGCTTTTGGAGAGGGAGATGGCGTGTAGGGTGGAATGGGGTGGAGGGGACGCGGTTTGGTTTGGTGCCTCCCTTTTTATTGTATTTTATGATTTTACTGTTTTTTAATGTTTTAATATTATAAGCTGCCCTGGGCTGCTTGGAGGTATTAAATTATTCAATATTAAATAAATAAATAAAAGGCCATACAGATTTTTGACAGAAATCTGAAAAAGAGATTTTATTTCCCCCCTGAAATACAGTGATGTCTATTGCAAGAGAGTATGTCTCATCCAAGGCTATGAAATGTTGATGATATGCAAATTGGGCCACTCAGTATAGTACTTGTAATGATTGTGGTGAGACAGAGTAATGGAACTCTCAAGAACTTGTGCACACTGCTTCACTTATTCCACCCTTTGATTTTAGCAATATAGAAACTGGACATGCTCAGAATAGTTTAAGGGGCAAATCAGTTCATTGGTGCATCATATTAACTATATAAAGCCATATCAAAGATGTCAGTTCTGCAACACCCGCTTCAAAGGACCTGCTGTATTATAAGTGCCTCACTGGGTGCTTTTAGATGGACTGCAGCTCCAGTTCTGCCTGCCCCAGATCGTTTCACCCCCTGGTTGTCTGGTCCATGTAAAGGCACCCCATAAAGGCTGTGCCTGCTCTGGAGCAACCCCATCACATTGCGTGAAGTGGGCTGGCCAAACATGAGGCACTGGCCAGAGCTGCTGTCTGTTTGTTGGGTGGACCCACCGTGCAGCTCTATACCTGGCTGGCTGTTACCCTGGTCAGCACCATGAAGTTGCGGCTGCCAGCCTAGAGTGTTGCCTGAGTGGCTGAAACTCAATGGAGGAGGGGGGGTACCACACTGGTGGTTCGTCACCCAGGGATACTGCCAGGTGCATCTAAAATGGACCCACGTGGGGATGGAAGCAGGTAGATATTAATAGAAATTTTCGGAGCTTAAGAAAATAGAAATTGTCATACTCCTGTATACTCACTTTGAAAGTAGTAAATATCAAATGCTTAGTTTAGAAGAATGTGCAAGAACCCTACAGTAGGCAGATATGATGTAATCTGTGAATAACAGCATATACACAT
Organism: Sphenodon punctatus; assembly: GCA_003113815.1. NCBI lineage: Eukaryota > Metazoa > Chordata > Lepidosauria > Sphenodontia > Sphenodontidae > Sphenodon > Sphenodon punctatus. The sequence goes on from QEPC01001360.1 coordinate 2,423,488, forward strand.
CATATAAGAATAAAAATATATAAAAACATTAAACTTCCCTTAAAAAAAACTACCTCCCACACCCATAACCCTGCCTGCCAAATGCTTTGCCAAAGAGAAAGATCTTACATTTATTTATTTATTTATTTATTTTTCTTAGCCACCCCCTCATGCCCACGGCATCTCGGGGCGACTTACAATACAAAAAACACACAATTAAAATAACATTAAAACACTAATTCACAAAATGAAAACATCTAAAATCCTAAAACCCAACCACCCCCAAGCATTTATGCCACCCACCTCCTTCCCCTTCTCCGAAGGCCTGGGAGAACAGCCAAGCTTTGCAGGCCCAGTGGAGGCCAGCAAACTTGGGACTAGATGGGCTTCCTCCGGGAGGGAATTCCATAAACGCAGCCCAGCCTCCGAGAATGCCTTCTCCATTGTGACCCCCCGTTTTACATGCGGGACCTCCAGGAAGGCACCCCCGGCAGACTGAAGAGATCGCTCTGGGGCACGGAAGGTGAGGCGGTCCCTGAGGTATGATAGGCCAAGACCGTGTAGGGCTTTATAGCCCAAAACTAACACCTTGAATCTGGCTCGGTACGCTATAGGCAGACAGCGCAGCATGTGGAGCACGGGAGTGATATGCTCCCATCGGCTTGTCCCTGTCAGGAGACGAGTCACCGCATTCTGCACCAGCTGCAGCCTCTGAACCAACATCAAGGGAAGCCCCACGTAGAGCGCGTTGCAGTAGTCCAGCCTCAAGGTGATGAATGCATGGATGAGGATGGCCAGGTCGGGTCTGGAAATGTATGGACACAGCCTCTCCACCTGATACAGCTGGCAGAAGGTGGCCTTAGCCACTGTCTCCACCTGCCGATCTAGGCAGAGATCCGAGTCGAATAACACTCCCAGACTCTGAACCTGCTGGGTTACGGGAGGGTGGACCCCCTCTATGAGGGGAGCCAACACCTCCCTTGCCCTACCTGCCACCATCACCTCCATCTTATCAGGATTAAGCTTCAGTCTGCTCTGCCATAACCAATCTGCCACGGCCTCCAAACATTGGGACAGCACTGAGACGGTAGGACCTGGGTCGGATGAAAAGGAGAGATATATCTGGGTGTCATCCACATATTGGTGGCAACGCACACCAAACCCTCTTACGATCTCCCCCAAGGGCTGCATATACACATTAAACAATAATGGAGACAGAATAGAACCTTGTGGAACGCCACAATCCAGGGCCTAGGGGCTAGGAGATTGAACGTCCTGCATACATCTCCTGGTAGAGATCATCCACCAAGGCCACCAGCGCCGTCTCTGTGCTGTAGCTGGGGTGGAACCCTGATTGAAATGGGTCAAGGAAACCGATGCTGTCAAGATGAGCCTGGAGCTGCAGTGCCACCGCCCATTCAATAACCTTCCCTAAAAAGGGAAGGTTAGAGACAGGCTGGTAGCTGGCGAATGTGTCCACATCCAAGGATAGCTTCTTCAGCAGGGGGCACACAACAGCCTCCTTGAGACCGGGAGGCAAACTCCCCTGCTGAAGGGATGCGTTGATTACCCTTGCCAGCACTGTCCCCAAAGTCTCCCTGGAGGCTTTCACCAACCAGGACGGGCATGGATCTAATTCACAACTAGTGGCTCTAACAGACCCTGGGACATCCACGTCATTGGCTGGCGTCACTTCCTGACACTCAACCAAAGAAGATGAACCAGACGGGGCCTCCATCACCTCACGCTCCACCTCTACTGCTTCTAATCCGGTGTCGAAATTGCTCTGGATCTGAGCGATCTTGTCTACAAAATAGATGGCAAACTTCTCACAGCGGGCCTGGAACAAGTCCCCATCCAGGCAGAGGGAGGCCGGACTGACCAGCCCCCACACCACCTGGAACAGCTCCGCTGGACGCAACTTTGCAGATGCTATGAGGGCAGCAAAGAACTCTTTCTTTGCTGTCCTCACAGCCTCAACATAGGACCGCAAATGGGTCCTATGGAGAAGTCGGTCAGATTCAGCATGAGTCCGACACCAAACGTCACTCTAGCTGCCTACCTGCCTGTTTCATACACTGCAGTCCCTCAGTAAACCAAGGGGCCCTGCAGTGACAAGACAGAGGTAGAAGACATCTTGGAGCCACCCTGTCAGTGGCCTCCCCGTGCAAGATGTTCCAAGCTCAGACAAGCTCATCAACAAAGTGGCCGTCAAGGTCTAAGGTTAAATCCCCCAGGGCCTCCTGGAACCGTTGAGGGGGCAGCCTCCGGGGGCAGACCAACCTAACTGGTCCATTCCCTTTCTGGAGGTGGCGTGCTAAGAGGCTAGCCTGTAGGAGGTAATGATCCATCCATGACAAGGGGGGCATGACCCTCACATTCCCCACTACCGGATTACCAGCCTCAAGGCTAGAACAGAATACCAGGTCTAGGGTATGTCCCCCCCACATGGGTCGGGACAAGTCCATGGTTGCCATGGCAGCCATGAATTCTCTCTCTGCTCCTACAAGGCCAGAATAGGTATGGGTATTAACGTCCCCCAGGACCAAAGTCCTGGAGGAGTTCAACACCACCACCGAGACCAGCTCCATTAGAGCGGCGAAGGATGCTGCAGGCCAGGAAGGGGCTCAGTACACCAGCAGCACCCTGAGATTGCCCCCATCCAAATCGAACACCACATGGACGGCCACAATCCCTGGAATCTCCTGGACTGGATATCTCCTAACAGGCCATGTCTCTTTAAAAATAATAGCTACACCACCTCCCCAAACCCCAGTGCAGGGGTCCACAAAACGTTACCTCCACAAAACGTTCAGGCTCAGGTTATAGCCACATTATACACCTGTCATAGTTTGGGCAGCCTAATCTCGCTTCAGTCACTGCTGCCATGCGATGCAGTGCACCAGATGTTCCCCCTGTCATGGGGGCTGCTACACCCTGTGTCATCAAGGACACAGCGTGTAACGGCTGTACCCCAATGGGCTAAGGTTGCCCATCATGCGGTAGCAAACCGCTGCTTGTGGACCCTGTCTCTGTATGCCCCACTGCACGGTGAGCTCTGCCACAGGTCTTTGAGTGATGGGTGCTATCTCCAGTCCCATGCAGCCATGTCTCAGCTGGGACTGGGATAGTTGGTGGGCCAGGGGAGAGTGGGTGGGTCAGGGCTGGGTATCTGCTCATCTGGCTGGCATCTTGGCCCTCCCCGAGGTGTGGTGGGAAGTCTGACAGCAGCCTGCCCAGCTTCCCCACAGTAGTCATGCTACCTACCACCTACCCTGTTCCCCGCGCTGGTCCCGAAGTGTGGCAGCAGCAATTGCCCCCCATGGGGTGCACGAGGCTTGGGCCCACTGCATCTCAAGTGACTGCACTCTCAGGCTTTGATGAACCTCCAGGGGAAGGGAGTGTCAGGATCCAGCCTTGAACCAGTGGCATAGGGGGCTGAGAAACAACATTCTGTTTCTGAACAGGCTGCAAATATGAACACCTTTTCCCATATGCATTACTTTTTCTTAAAACTGTTAAATATATTTTGTAAGTTAAGTCATTATTTTTCCACCAACCTTTCTCAGTTCATGAGAACTTAGCCTGCTCTGCACCCTGTCAATTAAAAAGGGAATGTCATCATTAAAAAAAAAAAAAAAAGTACCATCTATTTAAGGAAGACCTGTTCATGCTTCTGCAGAGGGGTAGGGGTGAATTCAGTTGAAAATGAATGAAAATGTTGGGACAGCTCCATGAAAAATTCAAACATTTTGTCAGAAGATTTTGCGGAGCAAAACCTTTGAAATATTTTTTTTCTCCCTGGGACAAAAATTGTTCATTCAAGATAGTACTACTGAGAAGTTGTTATTCTTAGTGTCTTATAATCTCATTGCTGTGTCATTATAAATCCCCTGTTACAGAACAGTGACCAGTATCTGCCTAAGCACGAGGCAGAAGCAGAACTATTTTGGAACTGTTGATAAATTATTGCCATCGTAACGTGTCAATATATTTTGTACATATTAAACATTGAACTGTTCAGATCCAAACATAGGATGGGGAAGAACAGCCATTTGATTGAAGCATAGAACTGGGGCTCAAAAGTTCTGATTACTGTTTCTAGATCTGTTATTATCTTCTTGCTGGGTACCACGTATTGAAAAATGGGGTAAACTGTTCATATGACTCTCATCACCGACATAACTTAGCAAAACACGATAGTAAATACACTTGTAAAAGAGTTGTTACGAGGTTACAGTATGACCCTGTGCATAGCACCCATGCTAGTACTTATTACAAGAATGTAAACCCGTTCATTTAAGTGGGATTCACACCTATGGTAAGTTGTAGCACTGACACTATCCCAGGGCATGAAATTTCAGATTAAATTCCGGGAGGGGGAAAAAAAAAAAATCAGCCCTCAGACTTTATCCTGATATTAAATTGTTCTTGCCCCACTTACATCCCTGAACCAGTCACCAGCCTCAGTTTTCTGGGTGCCAATGGCTCCCATGCACCTTCAAATTTTGCACTCTGCACTGTTTCCTTGGAATTACAGTATTGCCAACCCCACCGTCTCAAAAACCAAGAGACAAACTCTTAAAAAAACACAAGCGATTTGGTATATAAACCATGAGTTTCTTGGGGTTTTTTTCAAACATACATGAACTAACAGCTCAGCGGCAACAGCATAGAAGCTAGAGGCACTGGGGAGAGAGGCTGCTCTGTCTGCTGTGCATCCCTCCTTCTTACTCTTCCTCACTTCCAGTCCTCCCAGAGCCCAGGAGGGGTGCAGACACCCAACAAGTTGCTTACCAGGCAAGGCAGGGCAGGGCAGGATTGAGGCTCTGGGGAAAAGATTGGGGGCTGAAGCCCAGGACTAGTGACACCCCTGGGGCTGGGGCAGGCTTACTCACTGCACCACACTGTCACTGCTGTTGAGTCCTCAGGGGCTGGGAGGAGGGGCTGGATGCTGGGCTCAATCTTGTGCTGGCCCTTTCCCACCAAGCTTCCCGAATAGGGAATTTTAAAAATTCTCACGAGAAATTCTCGCAAGATTGAACACTGGGCCTGGGGTTCTTTTCACATGGGCAGCGGTGGGTGGGGGAGTGGGTGTCCTGCCACATTGGGTGGAGGTGGGTGTGCGCCCGCCTGTTCCCACGGACGCACACCCATCTCCACCCATGGAGCCTTCTCCATTTTTCTGGATGGCTCTGTGGGTGGAGATGGGTGGAGATGCATGTGCGTTGGAAGCGCACAATCACAAACACCCACTGCCCATGGTGTTCACACAGGTGAACACTGGTAGATCAGAGAACACCTATCACCTCCACCCACCGCCGGTCCATTTTCACGGACACGGACACCCCCATCGGTGAACACCTTCCCACACACCCAGCGCGGGGTGGGGGTGTTGTCCATGTAAAAACGGCCTGACCAATGCAAGGTAAAAACCTCGGTACCAATGCAAGATCTTGTGAGATTTCTTGCAAAATAAAAAAGATTAAGGATTGGGGCATTCCAGTGTGTGCTGCCCTGATATTAGTCCCCCTGGAAACAGGGACTGCTTTCTGATTTCTTTCATCGTTCTCAAGTCTTGGATATGTTGGTATTTATTTGTATAAAGTTGTCCTACTATAGAAACCATGGTGTATGGAGGATAAATGAAATATAACTACTTTCCAGTTTCTTTTTTTCTCTCTCTCTTGTAGTGTTTCTTTTAGAATATGAAGGAGACCATTTGATTTTTTTAATCCCCATTTCCTTAATTAAGAAGCTTAAAGGCTCCTTATTATATCCTCTATATAAACTCACTACTCCAAAATGTACAGATGTGCTAATACCGCTCACACCACACACAAACGCATCAAACAGAGATTATCTTTAGGAATTATTAAATATAAAATTGTAAACATTTTCCTCTATCGGAGAACACCTGCACCAGCAGCTTAATTCTGCCATTATGTAAAATGTGCTGAAATGGCTGAATTTATTTGTCAGAACAGGAGTAATTATTTTCACTCATGTGGTGCAATTCATCTGCAGTCATGAGATCCTCCTTTCATGGATGCATTTATATTACAAAGCAATACAGCCTTAGAAAATGAGAACTCCCACTTTATAGCGTAGTGTTAGTAGCTCACCAAACTGATGTTTCCCTTTTGTCAATGAATAGGGTGTTCATTTACGCCCATAAACTTCAGTATATTTAGTGAGCAATTGGATTTGTTGGTTTTATTAAGTACTGTTTGTTTTAGAGGAATATATGTGAAAATGTGAGAATCTGTTGTTAATTGTGGAAGGGTCTGTTGTGTTTAGTATTAAACAGAATAGTATCAGTGGGCACAAAACCTTTTTATGTTTTAATCTATATTTAAGCTCACTTCTAAGTAAGTGGCCTGATTACCAGAGTTACTGAGTGTGCAGAATTTTTAATGAAATCAAGGCTTTCAAACCACAAAAATGCATGTAGGGAAAGAAAATTATACAGTAATCTATACATTGTTATTTTTAAAACCCTGCACACGATTGTGTCTGCTTAACAGGTAACTTAGAATTTCTGGCTGAGCATGTGATATGGGGAAAGGGAAAATTAAAAGGGCATACAATGTAAATAGTCACTAGCCTGAATTGTTGTCTTCCAGCATGGTTATCTATCATCACACTTATAACTGATTTAAAAAAAAATAAATTTTAAAATTTGCAATATACTTTTCCAGTGCCTCTGTTCTTCTTAGAATAGTAATAAATTAACATGAGCAGAATGGAGAATTCTGTATCTGTTTAAAAAAAAAAAGGCTAAGAGACTCTAGATGTGATCTAGAAGTCATGCAGCCAGCGAGAGCCCCACACTCACGGAGGCCAGAGCAAACTGTGTGGGAACTGCAAGGGTCGCTGCACATGTGAGTGCAACTGGGGCCTGAAACACAACACGCATGTGGTTTATACGCAATTTGTGCATACATAACCTGGTCACCAATGTAATAAAAGGTGCATTTCTGTGGTCTATTGGATTTTCCTCCATGAAAAATAACTTCTCACATAATATGTCTGTTGACTTTAAGGCAGCGGACTTATAATGCCTATACCTACTGAAACTGAAAGCTAACTTTCCGTACTTAACACTTATGTTTTCTTAGTAATCCTAACAAATAGTTCACTCAGAAATGGGGTGAACAGGGAGGATGCAAAGGGGAAAGGGAGGTAGAAACAGGGTGTGGGAGGAAGGTGGGAGAAGGACTCACTGTGCAGTTCCTGGCTGCTCCTCAGTTCCACAGCCATGTCAGGTCTCTGGGAAGGGAGGAGTGGCTTCCCAGTAGCAGCCAGAAACACACCATGCCCCCTTTGTTGTAGATACCGGACTGCACAACTATTGATCTGAGGCACTGCGAAAAAGCATCTAGCATGTCCATGCACTGATGTCCTGTGGTCCTGATGTAGCAGCCTGCTGAGTTGTGAGTTGGACGATGGGAGGGATATGAGTGAGATGTGGAGATGACTCGGCAGAGGCGCTGGGATGCAGGGTGGTCCAGATCCATCAAGGGAAGAGAATGAATTCCTGCAGTGTTAATATGATTCTGGGGGCTTTGGGGATGTAGATTAATTTGGGGGGATCCAGAGAGTTGACTTTGCATTTTTGGAATATTTACTCTTTTGTTGTTGTTGTTTTGTTTTGTTTGTTGTCATCCTTTAGTTGGCATGCACAGTTTGTGTGTGTGTGTTTGTGCGGGGGGGGGGGGGAGCTATGTTTGCTGCTGGGCTAGTTTATGAGTACTTTTATTTCCAGGGACTTGTATTCACTGTGTTTTCACTGTTGGAGACAATGGGGGAAACACAGTGAACAGAAAACTAAATCTTCAACAACCAAACCTTCAGTCAGTTCTTAGTGTTCCCCTCAATAGCTTGCTCTAAAGCCTAAGTCTCACTCATATTTCCTGATACTGTCTTGCTTCCCCTATCATCAGTCCTCTCCTGGCTTTGTATGCTCCAGCTCCCAGTCAGATAACCAGTTATGGGCCATAATATTAATTGTTCCTACAGAGGAACTGTACATGATAACTCTGTAAGAACCCTTCATTCTATGGCAGCTCCATAGTTAAGATTTAAACATTATTTGCTTACAGATACCTATTAAGTTATATAATCTTTAGATCAGGGATGGGGAATCTCAGCTTGGGGGTGGAAATGCAGCCTCCGAGTAGTTTTTATGTGCCCCCCTTCCAGTTTATGGATTTGGCTCCTGGATTTGGTTCCTACCCGCAAGAACTGGGGGGGAAAAACGAGCTCAGGGTAAAGGGAGGGAGCAGAGATGAGGATATGCATTCAAGATAGGGGACAAATCCATGGCAGAAGTCCATGATCTGGATCCTTCTTTTCCTGAGCGCACCCTTTATAAACATCCTCACTCCCAACCTCTATCTGACCCTCAGAGCTTGTATTCATTTTCATAATGACCCTTGGAAGGGAAAGGTTTCCCTATCCTTACTTTGGACCCAGCATGCACCTGACAGCTTATATCTTAAATATAATTGAAGTGGAATTTGTACTTGTTTAAGCCTAATAGTACTAGCAATTATTTTTTTTCTAAATCAAATATCAAGGCTAAGAATTCTGGCAGTATTTTTTTAATTCTGCAGTTAATCTTAGAGGCATGAGTTAAACCTAGTCTCTGTATGTAGATGTGAACCTGGGTGCATGGAGGTCTGAAACTGATTCATGTCTTGAGACCATTTTTGTTGAATGATCTTTCACATACTTGTTTCTTGTGACTAGCCTTCCCAAGGTTGTCCTTTTGCCATTAAATTTTGCATTGACTTCAAGGATAGCAAGCTCAAGAGACTATAAGTTTAAACTGGTTGTCAGTGACAGTCTTCATATTTTTCATGTTGATATGTGAATCAAACTGTAGAGATTTATTTTTGTGTGTTTGCATATGTGTATCTTCCTTTTGCATCTGAATCATTGCATTGCCAATGTGTTTGGTTTTTTTCCTGAGAGAGAAAAAGAACTTGTTTTAATCGATTTGTTAGCAACGTAATTTATTTGGGCTTTATATTTAATACTCCTGCATAGTCTGTCATTATTGTTTGTGACTGGGATATTGCTATTGCAATAGCAGACAGTTTTCTACTTAACAGCATTAAAAACTTTGGTAGTCACAACAACCATTAGACACTGGTGATGATACCTTTTCAAATGTCTGTATTTAGTGAAGGGCATGTTCAGTTCAAAAAATATCCATCTTACTCATCACTCTTCAAAAGTACATAGATGTATAGACAGAACTGAACAAAAATGTCCATATCCATTGCTATCTTGATAGTTGCCATAAAGCTTGGAAGGGTCTGTACATGTATGAGGATGCTGTGCTAGAAGTTTCTTTAATACATTTTACGTGACACACAAACGTTTAAAAATAAAACAGTCCAAATCAAGGTGCCAGATCATGTGGGTGCTCAGCACCTTGCACTTTAAGAATGTGTTGTGCTTATCACATTAAAAGCAGAGAAAATATTTATTTATTTATTTATTTAAATGTATAGCTTGCCCTTCCCCTAAAGCTCAGGGTGGCTTATAGCCTTATAAACACATAAAACGATGTAAACATCTCCTTAAACCTTCAGGGTCTAGTCTTCTTAGATTGACCCTGAAGGTTTAAGGAGATTTAAGAGAGTAAATTGTGAAGATGTTATATTTGATGTATGTTGGACATAAAATAATAAAAAGTTTTTAAAAAAACAAAAATGAAAAAAAAACCCACCTTCAGGGTTCCCTCCCCCAATCCCTATTCTCACTTGCCAGATGTTTGGCCAAAAAGAAAGGTCTTACATTGCCTATGGAAAATGTTCAGGCTCTTATCATAGGTATACGAGAGTGTTTTAAAATGAATAACTTGACCGGTAATTATTTTCTGCTGTTTTGTATGCAGCTGAGGAAATACATGCCCAGACAGAATGCATTTGTATCTGTCACTCAATAAGCACATTTTTTAAAAATGAAAATCTATGCACTCTAAATGCATTTTGGTTTGCTTTACACAAAAATGTTTACCCCCAGCCCGACCAAAATACCATCCTCAGATCTGATGTGGCTGTGCGTGATGGGCAACAGCACCCACTACAAGCCCACTGTGGGGCTCGCCTTGTGGGTGGACAGAAGGGGCCCAGCCACATGAGTTGCCCCGCCCTAGACAGCCTTACCTCAGGTGGGTGAAGTTGCTCCATGAAACATCCCCGGAATATTTCTGGGGACATGTCATGTAGCAGACAGGCGTTCGCCATGCTCCAGGGTGGGAAAAAAGTTCTGGCAGCTGCCAGCCACATGATGCACTGCATTGAGTGACCCAGTTGCCCAGGCAGGTGGAAGCCTCCCCCGGGTGGAAGCCTCCCCACTCTGCCTCGTGTGGACTGACCCCTGGAGCCTGGAGTGTGAGTTCCTTTACCTAACCTGGCTGCCTCTCTTTGCACAGACTGAAATTAGGCTGCATACATTTGGCCAAATATGTATTCTAGTGATACAGTCACTATGTGTGGAAGAAATGAGCAACTTATTCTGAATTCACTTGAATCAAATTCCAAAGCTACTTCTAAGAAGAGAGATCCATATCTGCTCATTTCCAATGCTGTGCTAATAAAAGCAAAAGTAATGACTTTTAAAATGACAAAAATGTTGACTCAGCTCTTCAAACTTCAAATATTTCCATAAAATGGTGTCAAGGTCCATTTTATACTCTCTGCTGACTCTTCTATTTGCAAATTATTTAATTTGCATGTAGGTATAATGAGAGTGGCTCAGTTCAGAGGGAAACTGTACTAATATTGATTTTTAATATTATGGATAGTTGAAGTTGCAGATTTGCTTATTTTTTTCTACTTCTCACAAACTGTCTCAGTGATCAAAGTAGAAGAGTAAAAAATAAACTCATTATGGTCATGAAACAAAGAATGATAATAAAGTAATCTCTAATAAAGTCTTAATATAATTATTTTACTAAGCATCAGGTCCATGTGGGCGTTTAAGTGGTAATAAGGAGAAGATGAACAAGATTATTTTTAGAAACTGAAACAGGACAAATTAATGTCTAGTAATGTGTGGCTGTGCAATTAAGATGCATTAAGAAGGAGGCAAAGATGTTGCCTCCTTAGACATGTGGAATAGGTGAGTAGAATGTGGATCACAATGCTAGACTCCTTAACTAAGTTGAGGGAAAGGCGAGGCCATACTTTCTGCTTCCTACACAGTAGTTAGCAGGGCTGAGCTGGCATAGCAGGACTACACACTATGCTTGGAGAAGTTGTCAACCCCAAGAACCTTGTACCAAAATTTTCATATGTTCGAGAACCACAAGAAACACACACATGTGTGCACCAACAAACTTCTTCTACCTTGTAATTGCATGACAGAACAGATGTCCTGTGATTCTGATTACTGAAATTCTAAGGAGTAGCTGTAAATCAGCTGCTGAGACCCGAATACAATGAAGTGAGCACAAGACCATTAAGGCAGCATGAAACCCAGGTCCAGCCCTGCCCAAGAGCTACACTTGAACCACCTAAGAGCTGTATGCAGCTCCCAAGCTGAAGTTTGGTCTCCCTTGCACTATAAATTAAGAAAGCAGACCCGTCCCCTAGTAGTACATGAAATTACAGTACAGAGCCTGTATAACTCTGTTATACTCGTACATCCCTCCTCACCTCATATTCAGTGCCTTAAAGCCACAACTCCCTCAAAATATGCTTAGGAGGAAAAACTAAGCAAGCAAAAACAGATATTCAATGAGAAGGGCCTTCCTCCTTCCGAATTACTAAAAGTGTACAAGGCCAAGATCCCCCTACCTTATTGTTCGGAGTAGAACTTATACCGTTGGCCAATACGCTTCCACTTGAGAGAGTTCAAAACTTGTTCCTTCGGCGATTTTTGGGAGTCCCCCCAGGGGTTCCAGGAGCCATATTGAGGGCAGAACTGGGTATTCCCTCTATTGACTCCCTAGCGAAGAGAGCATTTGCCAACTATTGGTTAAGACTTTTAAAAATGCAGGATTTAGCCCTACCAGTACAATGCCTTAGGGAGGAATTATTATATCAAGGACCACGAGCTTATCCGTGGCTCCTCTCCTTGGGAAAGTTAATAAACGTAATGGGGTTTTCTTTCAAGCACTTCCTGGGCAAGTCCATCCCAGCCATTAAGTCTGAAATCTATCTCTGACTTAGGGACATTGCTGACCAGGAGGACATAGCTAAGGTAGCTGCGTGGAAAGTAGCCCCACAACTGGGGGCTCTTAAGAGGCAGTTTTTTTTCGAGCCCTATTTGGATATTTTGGTTAACGCAAAATTGAGGAGAGCATATACTTTACTCCGTTGGCAAATGCTTAAAGGGGCGGTGGTGGAAGGAAGATATGGCCGCATCCCTTGGGAGGATAGATTATGTTCCTGTTATAGACAGGAAGTGGAAGATGTAGGTCACTTTCTTTTGCGGTGTCCTTATTTTGAAGCCCTGAGGACAACCTGGTGGTGCCTTGGTTGTCTTGTGAGTCCCAGGTGTTGGATGGTGTTCACTATCTAATGTCACTTACACAAGATGAGGCCATTAGAGACTTGGCTACATATACACATTTGGCATCCAAGAAACGACTATACATTTATGAGGCTCTTTCTGGGGGCAAGACCCCTGGGATTGGATACGATAACCAGAAGGGAAAAGGCCCCTGAGGGATAGTATGAGGACCAGTGGACCGTGCAAGTTCTAGTATCTAGGGTCTTGTGTCCAAAGGTTACACATAATCTAAAGTATCATTTTCTGGGTGTTGTGGGAATGGGGAAGACAAGTCAAAATTTCACTTGCTATCAGGGGACAAACTTAACTCTAGTAACCCCCGCGGAAGAGTGAGGCACCCTTAGCTAGACATTTGCCCTATATTAGGGAATGTTTTGTAACTGGTTGGTATTAAAATGCTATTTGGTTTGCTACTTGATGTGTAGTTCACCAATTAATTTGTAAATTTGTTATAAAATTTACTTTAGTAATGAATGATATACAGATGGTGTATCCTATTTTATTTTATTTTTTATTAATATTTGTATTCCAATGGTTTGTTTGCTGTTGTTGTATTTACTTGTTTGTTTGTCATTGTTTATTGTTTAAATTGGGCCATGGCGATAGCCAGTGCTGACAATAAAATTGAATTGAATTAAATTCAATGAGACGAAGAAACATCAGGGGGGAAATGCATTTTGCCCCACTGTATATATTACCAATAGTGTTAAGTTGTTATACATTACTGAACACACTATTATATTTTTAAACAATCATATGTGCACTTTGCTGTGCTTCTACCATCTTCCCATCCCTTTAAAGTTAGTTTAGCACAACTAGAACTAAAAAGGGTTCCTGCAAAAATGGGTCTATTTGTCAAAATTGTCGTAATCTAACCCTCTTGGATGAATTGGGTCCCAAATTGTACCATTTAGTGCTCCACAAGTTACCAAATTACCGGTACTTTCCAATTTACCATTATTCTGTTTTGTGCTATTTTACTGAGTTACTAATTTGCCATTTTTCTGTCCATTTCCATTAATCCCTCACGAGAGAGTCTTGAGGAATGGGAAAAAAGAAATCATGGGATTGGAGGCAGTGTCCTGTTGTGGATTGGTAGCTGGTTAAAGGATAGGAAGTAAAGAGTACGACTATATGGTCAGTTTTCACAATGGAGAGAAGTAAATAATAGTGGAGTGCCCCAGGGATCTGTACTGGGACAGGTGTTATTTAATGTATTAATGATCTGGAAAGGGGAGTGAGGTGATCAAATCTGGTAGCTTACTTTGTAACTTAAATACCCAGTTATTCAAGGTAGTTTAAAAAACGAGTGAACTGTGAAGAATTGCAGGGGGATCATGCAACACTGGGTGATCTTGTGAGACTGGGTGACTGTCAGATGAAAGTTAATGTGGACAAGTGCAAAGTGATGCACATAGGGAAAAACAATCCAAACTTTGTGTACACAATGCTGGGTTCTAAATTAGGAGTTACCACACAGGAAAAGGACCTTGAAGTCATTGTGGACAATACGTTGAAATCCTCAGCTCAGTGTGTGGTGGCCATAAAAAAAACCCAGAATATTAGGAATTATTTGTAAAGGGATAGAGAATAAACTGAGACTATCATAATACCACTACATAACTCTATGGTGCGACCGCACCTTGAATATTATGTTCAGTTTTGGTGATCCCATCTCAAAAAAGATATAGTAGAAATAGAAAAGGTACAGATAAGGACAACAAAAATGATAACGGGCTTGGAATGACTGCCTTTTGAAGAGAGGCTGGCTAGGTAGGGACACTTCAGCTTGGAGAAGAGACAACTCAGAGGGGATATGATATAATTTTATAAAATCATGAGTGGTCTGGAACACGTTAATAGGGAATGGTTATTTACCCTCTCAAATAGTACTAGGTCTAGGGGACACTCCATTGAACTAACGGGTAGCAGATTTAAAACAAATAAAATAAAGTATTTTTTCACCCAACGCACACAAGTTGAGGAATTTATTGCCAGAAGATTTTGTCAAGGCCAGTAGTATTTAAGGGTTGGACACATTTCTGGAGGATAGATTCATTAGCAGCTACTAGCCAGGTAGGTTTGGGAAATGTAACCTCTTACTGTCAGGAGCTGGGAGTGAACAACAAAGAATGGATTGCCCCATTGTAGGGAACTTCTCCAGGTGATCAAAATTGACCACTGTCGGAGACAGATGCTGGGCTTGATGGACCATTGGTCTGACCCAGTATGGCACTTCTTATGTACTTATCCATTCATCATTCCATGGCTCCTCTTGTGTGTAGGAACAAGAACAAAAATGACAAAATGTAGAAATTTAGAAAGATGCTAAAACGTAACATGGTGAATCAGAACATGTCAGTAAAATGTAAAGTCACTTACTAGGTAACAGTAATACCTGGTATTTTGGGCATTTGGGTACCAAAAATATCTTGGAATGCGAGAACCGATAGGGTAATTGATAGGCTACCAAAATTAAAAGTGTTATCTACAAATTTGGTACCAATTTCAGTTCTAAGCAGAACACAGTTATTAGATGCCAAAAGACTCTGCTTTGTTTATTCAACACAATGTTGTTCAAATAATTCTTCATTAACACGGAACCAAATCAATATGTCTAAAATAATACTGTTAACATGATTTGCAGATCTGATCCCTTCTAAGAATAACAACCTCATGCTGACTTCCTTCACTTCAAATTCTGTTTCTCCTCCCTGACTTCTGCTGTCTCCCTCGCTAGACAGAATTACTGCGCCTCCCACATTGAGTCCTGTTCTTGGGACCCTCGCTGCCTGTTCTCCACCTTTGACTCCCTCCTCAAGCCCCCCTGTCCTTCTCCTCCCTCTTCCCGTTCTGCTCAGGATCTTGCTTCCTTCTTCACCTCCAAGACAGACAAGATCCAGATTGACATTGCTTCCCACTTCTCTCCTCTTCCTACTCCCTCCCCTCCCCGTCCTTCTCTCCTGTCCTCCTTCCCTCCCACCTCCCTTGAGGAAATCTCATCCCTGCTGTCCTCCTCCAACCCTTCCACTTGCCCCCTTCACCCCCTCCCCTCCCACCTCCTGACCTCCATTGTTCCCACTGTTGCCCCTTTCCTCCTGCACATCATCGACCTCTCCCTCTCTACTGGCTCCTTCTGATCCACCTTCAAGCACGCCACTGTCTCTCCTCCTAGCCTTAAAAAGTCCATTCTTGACCCCTCTAATGCTTCTAGATACCGTCCTGTCCCACTCCTTCATTTTGCTTCCAAGCTTCTTGAATGTGCTGTCTACTCCCACTGCCTTAACTTCCTCTCCGCCAACTCCTCCCTTGACCCCCCCCAATCTGGCTTTCGCCCCCTTCACTCTACTAAAACTGCTTTCACTAAGATCACCAATGATCTTCTTGTGGCTAAATCTAACCGCCTCTATTCCATTCTTGTCCTCCTTGACCTCTCTGCTGCCTTCGATACTGTTGATCACTCACTCTTGCTGGATTCACTTCACTCCCTTGGCCTTCCTTGCCTACGTCCTGGTACTCCTCCTACCTCTCTGATCGCTCCTTCAATGTGTCTTTTGCCAACTCCACAGCCTCCTCCCTTCCACTCTCGGTTGGTGTTCCCCAAGGCCCTGTCCTTGACCCTCTCCTCTTCTCTATCTATACCCTGTCCCTAGGCAAACTCATTGCCTCCCATGGCTTCCAATATCACCTCTACACTGACAACACTCAACTCTATCTCTCTACTCCCTCTCTTTCTCCATCTACTCAAGCTCGCCTCACGAGCTGTCTTCTGACATCTCTACCTGGATGTCTCAACGTCAACTCAAACTCAACATGGCTAAAACTGAACTTCTTATCTTCCCCCCTCATTGTTCCTCTCCCTCTTCCCTGTCGATCCTCATCGATGGGGTCACCATCCTTCCCATCCCTGAAGCCCGAAGCTTAGGCTTCATCTTTGACTCATCCCTTTCTTTTAAACCATACATCGACTCTGTTGCCAAATCCTGTCACTTCTCCCTCCATAACATTGCTAAGATTGATTCACACTTTTCTCTGCGTCTCCTCTGCCAAAACCCTTGTTCATGCCCTGGTCATCTCTCACCTTGATTACTGTAACCTCCTTCTCACTGGCCTCCTCCGGTCTCCCCTTTCTCCTCTTATCTCTGTCCAAAACTCTGCTGCCAGGGTCATCCACCTCGCCCGTCGCTTCGACCACGTGCAGCCCTTCCTCTCCTCTCTTCACTGTCTCCCCCTTCCTGAACGAATCCTGCACAAGCTCCCAGTCTTCACCTATAAAGCTCTTCACAACCTTGTTCCCCCCTACCTCTCTGCGCTAATTTCCCTCCGTACTCCAGTCCATGAACTCCGCTCCTCCTCTGGAGGAGGACCAGTGGAGTTTGGCTGGTCCTCAAAAACTCGCCACTTGGTAAAATACTCAGTAAAATAAAACCAAATACCTAGTCACCTTATATAGGGGCAAGAAAAGCACCATATGTTGGTCTGGGTTCTGGACCAAATACCGACTACCAGGCTGATTCCTCAGTTTCTCAGTACTCGGTAAAACCGGGTCAAATACCAAGATACTTGGTAAAAAAACAGTAATTTCAAATACCGTGTTTCAGCACTTGAATAGATGTATATTTTGAAACATTAATTCTCACTAATACTTAAATTATAGAATGGGCATGATTATTCCCAAAATGCAGTCTGTGGGGCCAATCCAACATACATGCATGCACTCACCAAGTGCATGTTAGTAGTGTGCACACGCAGAAACCAAAGCGTGCACACAGAGGCCCAATCCGCATGGACCAAAACCGCAGTTGCATATGGTTGCAGAGTGTGCACAAACAGTGTAGCCTGGTGAAAGTCACTTGCCTTTTGACCCTGCTGCCAGTACAGCAGCCACTTCAGCCCCATTACTTCCTCTCCCAGTTGTGATGGGGTCAGGAGGTGGGGAACTTTACTCAAGCCACTCCGTGCAATTACAGTTTTGGTCTGTGCATGCACACCTTGGATTAGGAGCCAAGTGCAGGGTATGTGCTTGGGGTGGGACTATCGGTATGAGATTAATCCGATAATGCTGATAACGGTCGGTATCAGATTAATCTGATAATACAGATAATTTTCAGTATCAGAAAATCCGATTTTTAACATTGCCGGTTTTCTTAGATTTTTAACATTGCCCATTGAAGTCAATGGCCACAATGTTAAAGATCCGAGAAAATCGGCAATGTTAAAAAAAATGATTTTCCGATACGATAAATCTGATATTGGGAGATCCAATACTGATAAATCAGATACCCAATAATCCCCCTGGAGTCCCACCCCAGTATGTGTGCACATCCTGTACTTGTTGTGCATTCAATATGTACTTGGTGCACATGCACAACCTGTGCTAGGTTTGTGTATACTTTGAATTGGGACCTAAAATATTATTTATGACATCATTAAAAAGTAGTCTTGCTCAAAGTATAAAAGGAAAATTCTATATTGTGTGTGACCTCTTTCTTGGCTGGATGCATACTTTCTGATGTGTTCTAACTGAGTATCACAATAATCTTTTAATGTGATCATAAGTTATAAAGTAAAAAAAAAAAACCCTGCAAAAATCATTTCCCCCCTTAATAATGTTTACTATCCTCTGCTCTGAAAGCTATATCTGTTTGTGTTTTTAAAACAAATAAACAAACAAACACAACAGTAGTTGTGAACAGCTTTGTCTCCATCATTTTAAAATAATAATAATAATAATAATAATTAATAAATGAATAAAAAGGGAAAAGAAGCAAGAAGAAAAAAATTATTTTCCTAAATTAGATCATTGAAAAGTCCCCTTCACTGCTGAAATGGTGGCGATGGGGCATTTGTTGTGTCCCTCCCCCCCCTCCCCGTGTAAGGGAAGAGACACAGAGAAGGGCCCTGGCGAAGAGGCTTGTTAGAAAGCCCTTCGCCTGGTGTAGGGTTGCTTGGCAACCATCTTTAGAGCGAGGCGGCGCGTGCGTGCCTTGCTGGACCTGGAGGGCCTCGCCCCTGGTAGAAGCGGCGGACCTCTGGAGAGCCACGTGGAGCAGCATTCTCAACGGAATGGCCAAAGAGTCAGCAGCAAAGTTATTTGCTGTTGAGCTCTGTGGCCTGCATGCGAGGCACATGGGGCGCGCGAGGAAAAAGACCAGTGGGGGGGGGGAAGAAGGTGCCAGCGGCCCAGCAGGTGCGGGCTGGGACGGAGCAAAGCCCCCACGTGGCTGAAAATGTTGCCGGCGGTGAGACCCCCCCATGACTAGGGACGCCATATTAGGGCGACTTCAGGAATGTGAGGCCCTATTGAGGGCCTGGCGTACCCCCCCCAGGGTAGGGAGCCCCCCGGGATACAATGGGGCAACTGGGCTGACCGAGGCAGGCCCCGGGATTGGGACCAACAAGCCCAGGGATAGGAGTGATGCAGAGGGGCCCGGTCCCACGGCTGGGACAGGAGGGGACCCAGCACAAAATCTGGGAAGGGGGAAAAGGGTGGCCCGGTATAGGGAGGAGGCCCTTCCTAGATATCACACCCAGGAGCAACGGATGCACCAGGGACCGGATGGGCAACAGGTAGTCCCTCGACCATCCACCCAGAGGCAGCCACTCGGGGCCAAGAGGTCCATGGGGGGCACGAGGTGGGATACGCGGGCACCCCCGAGCTGCCAGTAGATATGGGGCCCTTGCTCCAGGCTTTGTACCCAGGGGGCCCAGCCTCCCATCTGTTGGCTATGGCACAACCCCGGGGGCTAGTAGATACATATGGGGTTCCTGTCCTAGCCCAATTCCAGGAACGGTGCCCGTCTTGGCCTCCAACCACAGAACAGTAGGCAACACAGAGACAATGAAGCTTGGGGCCCTAAAGCAGGTCTGCTGAGTTTGGGGCGTGGTGATGTGCTCGAGCTACTGCTTCTGCCTGCTGCCACTCCCCTGACACGGCCACTGCTGCCTCTGGGACATGCCCCATTGCCTCCCCTACAGGCAGCAGATTGGCCTCTCCTTCCCTTCTCCATTTCTCCCACCAAAAGAATGCACAAATATTTTATAAAAACAATTTTTTAAATTTTTTTATTTACATTTCTTAATCTAATATTATATATATATGCACACACACTAAATCTAACTGCTATTAACTATCTAGTAACTATAATAACTATCTATCTATATATACAATATTACACAGGGGGAAACACAAAGAACACAGGGAGGGGTACAAAACTGAAATGAAAATCAATCTAATAATAAATAATCCTACTCTAAATAAATCCAAAACTTAAAACAGGGGAAGGGAATCAGGGATGGAATA
>QEPC01001360.1:2443504-2489548 GCA_003113815.1 Sphenodon punctatus
AAACAGTGACTAGCTCAGAAGGTGTTGGGAAGGGGGGAGGCAAACAGTTTTGTTTCTTGCTGCGCCCGCCTCACCGCGAGCCCCATTAGCTCCGTGCAGCCTAGCCCATGGCCAGTCGCAGACTGCGAAGCCAGTAGTCTGAGGCGAAAGGGGATGGTGATTGGGCAGGCTGCCTGGTGCCTGGAAGTCAGCTCCTCAGCTGACTCCCCCTCCCTGTCACATTTTTCCTTCCAGTCACACGTTTTTGCCACCCAAACACGATCCAAACTGACCAAACTGTTCAGTCATTTCGACGTTCGGAATTGAGTTCAGTTCGGTCTGTTCGTGTTCGGATTCGTGTTCGTGTTCGGTCATCCGAACAGGCTAAGTTTGGGCCGAACGCCAAACTTTCGAACCTCGTTCGCCCATCCCTACAACTGCAATGTCCACTTGGGGTTTGCACTTGGGCCTTGCCAAAAAAGCACACATTCGATGGAGTGGGCTACGCTGCAAGCAGCTCCTACCAATGCTGAGACGAATGGGGCATCTGCCTCCACCTGGGATATTGGTGCTACACCGGGGAGAGAACGATCTGCCTTCAAGGAAGGGAGTTAATTTAATTATAAGCATAAAGGAAGACCTGTTAAAGGTTAGGGAATGGTTGGGGTGGGCTCATTTGGGGGGTTTGGCTCATTTAGTTTGGACAGATTGGGTGCCCAGAATTAGATGGGATAGGGCGATTAAGCCTGGTAGAGTCGACAAGGCCAGGAAGTATGTTAACCGTGAGGTAGTTAAATGGTTAAGAGAATTAGGGGCGTCAAACATTAGGCACATAGGAATCATCCATACCAGACCGGAGTTATATAGGGAAGATGGAGTCCAGCTGGGAAACGAGATGTATTTAGCAGCATTGGCAGATCATTTGGAAAGTTTATTGGATGGCTAGGCGGTGGGGATTGGGGCGGATCAGGATTGACCACCCCTTAGTGACAGGAGTCCAGTATGCCATGATAGGTTTAATAGGTAGGTTAATAAGGTATTAAGAGTCATCTACTTAAGAGATGGGGAGATGATACACAGTGGAATACAGGACACGGCATGCACTGTGATGATGTTCCTTGGGAGTGGTGTCTTAACAGGGTTTGCAGGGACATGTGCTGTCTTCGGACCTTGTGGACGCTTCACTTCTTACTCGCGCCCATGGTTGGGCTGCCCCCTCCCCCCTTTGGCCTTGCCCTGTAGAAGGAGGGGATGTTGGTTGTTGGGATACTGTCAACGGAGGGCACATCCGGGCAGTACCTGAATTCATAAGTTATATTAGTGAGATGGCATACTGGACCCAAATTGCATGGTGCAATTACTCCACCTGCTTAAAGGTCTGAATAAAGAGTGTGGCCAGTTTTAAACCAACTGAAGTCTCTGCGTCTCATTGGGGTGCATCGACAAGTCCCCTTCGCCGCCAAAATGGCGGTGATGGGGCGTTTGTTGCGTATCCCCCCCCCCCCCGCGTAAGGGAAGAGATGCAGAGTAGGGCCCTGGTGAAGAGGCTTGTTTGAAAGCCCTTTGCCTGGTGTAGGGTTGCTTGGCAACCATCCTGAGAACGAGGCGGAGCGCGCATGCCTCACTGGACCTGGACGGCCCCACCCCTGGCAGAAGGGGCAGACCTCTGGAGAGCCGCGTGGAGCAGCATTCTCAACGGAATGGCTGAAGAGTCAGCCCCACCCACCTCCCTCTAGCCCTGTGGTTTTAAACCAGTTGCCATTTAAGGACCGAGGAGGAATTTTGGCGGGTAGCCTTCTTGAAAGGGTTGCATGTTTTACCTCCTTAACAGTGCTGAGTAGACTAAATAGGTTAATTTAACAATTGGATTGGATTGCTATTTGATTTGGCAATTATAATTTGTTAATCTGGAGGCCACAATCCCGATTTGGCAAATTAATAGGGTAATTTGGATTTATACTAAGAAGGTTGATTCGGCATTTAAGAAGATTCGACCCCTGATAAGTGAATTTTATAAAGGGTAGTTGTTGTCGCACTCAGGTCCAGTATGCCATGATAGGTTTAATAGGCAGGTTAATAAGGTATTAAGAGTCATCTACTTAAGAGATGGGGAGATGATACACAGTGGAATTTAGGGCACGGAATGCACTGTGATCATGTTCCCTGGGAGTGGTGTCCTAACAGGGTTCGCAGGGACATGCGCTGTCTTCGGACCTTGTGGATGCTTCACTTTTTACTCGCGCCCATAGTTGGGCTGCCCCCCCCCCTTCGGCCTTGCCCTGTCGAAGGAGGGGATGTTGGTTGTTTAGGATACTGTCAACAGAAGGCAGATCCTGGCAGTAGCTGAATTAATAAGTTATATTAGTGAGATGGCATACTGGACCCAAAATGCATGGTGCAATTACCCCACCTGCCTTTAAGTTGATGATTTGAATAAAGAGTGCAGCCAGTTTTAAACCAATGGAAGTCTCTGTGTCTCATTGGGGTGCGTCGACAAATAGTAATACAGATTTACTATTTCTTTTCATCTACATGATATGAACCTTTTCTAAAGAAGGAAGGAACTTGACATTCCTGGATATGACCAAAAAGGAATAAATAATGTCATCTTCTCAGATGTCATTCTGCAGCTTTAAAGAGCCTTTAATTGCAGCTATCACTATGAAAGCAGCAAACAATATTGTGTAACATTTCTTTTTTAAAGCTTCTGTGCAATAAAGGTTGTTGCCTGAGATCTAAAATTCATAGGCAGTCAAAAAGTTAGGATTAAATGGTGTTAGACTAGAAAATTGCTTTTTCCCTCTAATGGTGCAATTTAAAAACCTGTGGTAAATTCAATCCAACTGTTAGTGAGGAACTCATCATTTTCTTGATTAAGATGAAGAGTTGCTTCTCTTGCTGAGGAAAGTGGAAAAAAGGCAAGCATGGTAAATCGCCTTGGGGGCCACACATAAATGATTCTTCACTGATTCCATTTGCAGTGTTGCTTAGAAATCTGCCCATACATAAGAGTTTGCTAATGTGATCTTGCACTGCTTGGCCAAGAAGACCACCACAAAAAAGTGCCTGTTATTAATATGAATGAATGAATGACAGGACAGTAGTTTTATCGACTAAATGTAAGAATAGGTAAATTTCTCGTGTCACCTGTCCATAGTTTCCTTCTAAAAAGATAAAATTACCTCTCTAGCAACATTCCAGCACTTGCATTTTATAAGTAATGTTCATTTTCCTTAGATTTTAATCATGCTCATCTGTCTGTTTTATGCTGCTCTGTTGCTGAAAAGTTCTAAACAAGTACAGTAACTATGCATACATACACATTGCATTAGTCTGATATTTTAACAGTTTTAATCATGTATAATTCAGAAAAAAAAATGTAGATGCCTATAGAATTCTGCTTTAGAATATAGGTGCTATAGTAAATAAGAAATATTCTTGCCTACATCACATTAAGATAAAGTAGTTCTAAGTAAAAATGTTGGGTGATATACTTAACTATCTTTTGGGGGGATTCATTTATAAAAATGACATTTGATACATGATTTGCTCCCCACATCACAATATCTGTGAAACTCTTATTTAACACAATAGAAAGGGAATTATTACTTCTCGCAGTCTGTGATAGTTACAAAAGTATGAAGCTGGATAATTGTTTATCTAAAGTCACTCGAAGAATGTTTTTAAAAGAGATGCCACCCCGCATGGCCACTCAGAAGCAACTCATCCAACTGTCTGTCTGAAGGCGGTGCGGTGCGATGTGTTCTCCCATGAGCCTATTGGTACTCACTCATGGCCACCCATGGCGCACTGCTAAATAATCCAGCGTGTGCCCTGCAGGGCAAGCCAAAAAAGTGTGTGGCAACAGGTGTGCACACATCCCCTCTCTGCCCATATCAACTGGAGCGGCCTCCCATGCAAGCAGACCAGTCCACTGCTCAGAGGCACTATGGGTTGGGGGACAAGGCATTTGTACGTAAGCTCTGGGGAGCCTAGGTTCCCCACCACTTATGACGGGAACATGCTAATTTCAAAAGCTAGCCCCGCACTTCCCCCTCCCCAATGGTCCATGACAAAGGAGTGCAAGGCAGCTGCCAAGGTAGCCACGCTGGGAGTGATATACAGCTAGGTGAAATACTGATTAATACTACTTTACCTTTGTCATGTAACTTAGGGTGTTTTTTGATGGGAGACATTTCTCCTGTAGCTTAAAATTCTGGCTTGGGAAAACCTCCACAGTGGGTATTTAGATGCTCCCTCTGGACTGGAAGTTGCCTGGGTGCCGTTAGAAAGAGCAGCACTGGGTGACTCCCACAAAATTTGAGATGCAGACTAGGTAAGTCCCTGATAGCCGAGGTCTTACCAGTCCATGGGCACTTTTAAACGATCCCGCTCACAAGCGGGATCGTTCAGTGCTGGCATCACACACCTGCCTTCCTCTCTACGCCGTGTCTGATGTTCAGAAGAGCATCAGACACAGCGTAGAGAGTATGTGCGCATGCGTCTCCTTCTGCGCATGCACACTCTGGCAGGGAACAAGGAAGTGCAGCGTAAAGCCGTCACAGCGGCGATCCGCCTTGAAGGGGGCAGGATCGCTGGGCCAGCTTTATGTGGCGGAGACCCGGCATTAGAGCGCGCAGGGGATTCAGACGGATGGCAACAATGGCAGCTGATAAAGGGCTCAGCCGCCATTTCCGTCTCGTCAAAAAGCGCCCCATGTCTTCAAACTTGTGGGAGTCGCCTGGTGCAGCTGCTTCCAACAGTGCCTGGGTGACTTCCAGTCCGATGAGGAACATCTAAATCCTCCCCGCAAGGGGTTTCCTGAAGCCGGATTTTTAAGCTGTGGGTCTTCCAGCTAAAAACGCTCTGATTTATCTTGTAACCAATGTACCGATTTTCTGTGTTCTGTTATTTCTGGTTTACATCTCAACCAGTAACAAAGCTACATGCAGCAGATTTGAACCAGGTATCTGATGGAAAATTGAGTTAAACCGATTAGCCAATAATTATTGATTTGATTCAGTTACTTCAAATCCATGCAGGTAACAGTTTCATCTCTATTTGTAAACTAAAAATCTTGTGGAAATGCCTGAATGCAGAGTTACAGTTTGAAGCTCCTCATGAAGGACATAATATGGAGAAATGGAAATCTTATGTCTAATATAACCTTTTAGTATTATTTTATTTCTAAAAAATGAATATATAGATACTTTTTTTTTAAGGGGAACCTTTAAGATAGATAATTGATGTTACTAGGGATGTTCTTAGAATTTTCAGGGCCCAGGGCAAAAATACAATATGGGTACCCCATGGCCTTGCGGTCTATAGCGCCTTCCCTTTAACCCTTTCCTGCAGGGCCCTACTCTCCTACCATAGTAGGTGAGGCCTGGACTCTGCAGGAATCAGCCATCCTGGGGGCCTGAGAGTTGCAGGTGGGAAGAAAGTCTCACAGAAATAGCCCATCCTGGGGCTTCAGAAGTTCTGATCCTGAGGCTACAAAGACTGGCCACCTTGTGGGGCCCTCTCAACCATGGGGCCTGGATATGGGCCCTATTGTCTCTGCTTAAGGCTGACCCTGGTTGTTAAACAAGTAGCAATAGTGAAATCTTGATTCATTTTGATTCATCCTTCAGTAAGTATACAAGTCTAAATTAGATACTATATTACTGTGCAATAGAATTTTAGAAGACAAATATATGACAGATATTCCAGTCCTTAGCACATAGAGTAAATAAAATAAAACTTAACATACTGCTTTGGTATTATACTATGTATAATTGGTTATTTAAAATTATTAGCTTCCCATAAATCTTTTCCTATTATTGCTTAAACTCTGGATATTGTTGTTTGATATACAATTATTGAAACATTTTTACAGCCATTTATGGTACCATCTGTTCGGCTAAACATACAGTGACATCAATCAACACCCTTCTTTTTCTTCCAACAACATGAATAGTAGGAATGTGCAAACAGAACCAGGTTTGGCTGTTTGCCGTTTGGTGGTTTGGGTTGAACTTTGAGTTTGGATTCAGTATTCAGTTCGATTGGGATCGGTTTGGTCTTTAGTTTGGTGCAATCGGGAACTGAAAATGACATTTGTTTTTTGAAATAAAGGGGGGAAACCAAAAAACATATTTCCCATGATAACATTTTTGTGTCTTATTTGATTATGATGGAATTTGGGGAGAATGTACCCCCAATGGAGGGCACTAAGTATACCAAGATTTGAAATGATTAGTTAAAGAGAACTGATTTGAGAAGTAATTGAATGTTGTGATTTTAAGAAAAGCTCCATACAGGTTAATGGCTACAACTTCTTTATCTTGCATTTAATGTTCATGAAAATTGTGCATATTACATCCCTCCATATGCTTAATACTTCTGTTAATTTTTAGAAAGAGTGGATAACGGGTCCCAAGGGTATAAAACATTAACCTGAAAATACATTTCCAGCTGTAACATTTTAATATTCTATTCTGTGTACAGGCTATTTGGCAAGAATGTATCAAATACCTTTCCTGCCATTTCCTCAAATGTACAGGAGATTTTGATAAAGGGCCCCAATTATATAAGCAATTGATGTTGTCCCTGTGAAGATCATTATTCAGATGGATATCAGCATATTCAGTGCCAGACAGAGGCAGGCACCCTGCATGGCAGGGGGAGAGAGACTGTAGGAGGAAGGATGTGGAGCAACCCCAAAGGCTAACAGACACATTCAATGGCCAAACACATTACTGCAAGCTTCTAGCTTTACAGGACCAATTGGTAGTGGCTTAGAGGTGGGCATAGGGGGCGCCCCTGAGGCGGGCATAAGCAACATAACTGGGACTTCTAAGACAGCATCCCAGCAGTCAGGAGACATAGTTTAAACACATCCAGGCCGGCCAATTATCATCACAATCACATCCTGCAGCACTGAGACAGAGGACATAAGATAATCTTTATTGACTCTTTCCTAAACAGATGCTTCTGACTTCCCAGAAACAAGTGAGGGAGATATGTTGGGATGGTCCCAGCACAGAATGAGGACATTTCTGTTGGCCAATTCGCATCACAAACCAATCTTATACCACAGTGACATCAGAGAATCCCAGGCATAGGCCCCTTCTCTACATATGTTGTACAGGCATATAAAAATGGGACCCTTTATAAAATCTTTCTGATATTTGGCAAAGATGATCATGAAAGTGTAATATATAGCCCTGCCAATTTCATGTACACTGGTTGAACTACAAAGATGTTATAGTCAGACATACATGTATATGTTAATTGCTTATACCACCAATACCCTTTTTTCAATCCTTCTGAAATTTGGCAAAGATAGTAAATATGGGAAGGGGTATAAACTGGACAAGTTTCACCTACATTAGATGTGAGGCAAAGAAGTTACAGCTAAGAATGTATATGTAGAATATTGCAAAATGCCACTTTGCTCATGCACATTACTGGGATGTAAGTGGTACATGGTAAATCAGTAAATCAGTAAATGGTAAACTATGGTAAATGGTAACAGTAAACGATGAGGTATTTTGAGAAAAATTCTCAACTGAGAAATGTCAACTATCAGTATTTTCTCGATTATCGTTTCTCACCTAAAATCAGTCAAGAACCGTGATTCTCAATGATAAATGAGAAACTCGAGATTGAGTCTCAGCCCTAGTCACAATATCATAGAAACTGAGGAAGGAAAATTAGTTCCCCTGGGTTAAGGGGCTACAAATTGCATTAATGAGAAATTTGCATTTAAGAGGAGGTAGGAGGGTATAAGTAATATTTTCTCTGTCCATGGTGTTTCCTGTGGAAGGCAGCTATAAACTCTGCCTCATGCTTTGGTGGCAGAGAATATCCAACAGTAGCACTGAAACATTAGTGGCATTCTGTTCCTCATTATGGCTCTCCCTACACTACAGTGCAGTAGTGAATACTCAGTGCAGTAGTGGATACTCAGTACACAATTAACTTGTGGAACTTACTGACAAGAAAGTGGTCACAGCTCGTAGTGTGACTAGTTTTTAAAGGGATTGGGTAAATTCTTTGGAGTTTAGGTCCATTAATGGCTATTAGACAAGTAGATTATGGGAACATGACCTCTTACTGTTGGGGGCTGGAACAACAGGGAATGGATTACCCATTGTGACCTGTTGGGTACTACTCCCAAGAGAAAGAGATTGGCCACTGTCAGAGACAGGATGCTGGGCTTGATGGACCATTGTTCTGACCCAGTATGGCACTACTTATGTTCTTATGCTTTTATACTTCCTTTTTGCAAGTCTGTTCCCACCATTTTATTTCTTACATTTTTTACCCAGCATCCTCCCACACGATGGTGGCTCAGAGTGGCAACAACATATAAAAATACAATAAAATACATAAAACTAAAGTATTATAATATTAAAATTACTAAAAGTCAATAAAAATACCTTCCCAACCCCCCTACCCCCCTTCCCTGAAGGCCTGGCAGAACAACCAGGTCTTACATGATCTTCTGAAAGAGGGGAGGTCCGGGGATAAACGGGCCTCCATCGGGAGGGAGTTCCACAGCCTAGGTGCGGCCACCGAGAATGCCCTCCCCGCTGTTGTCACCCAGAATACCCGGGGGACCAAGAGTTGGGCACCCCCAGCCGACTGCAGGGGCCATGAAATGACCCGGGACCTGAGGCGGTGTCTCAGATAAGCAGGTCCCAAGCCGTTCAGGGCTTTAAAGGTCATTACCAACACTTTGAATTGGGCCTGGTAGACTATAGGCAGCCAGTGCAGAGAAAAGAGCACAGGTGTAATGTGCTCACAGCAACATGTCCCTGTTAGGAGACAAGCCACCACATTCTGCACCAGCTGCAGCCTCTGAACCGTCTTCAAAGGTAGCCCCACGTAGAGTGCATAGAGTGTGTTCCAGTAGTAACGCACTTCAGTCTTGGCACAATTGTCTGTCTTTGGGCTTTTCTGCACCCCCACATTGCAATCAGAAATCTTATTTACATGCAAACACAGTGAGTATTTCTAGAAAGAGTGGGGGAGTGAGATGCATGGAATAAATGGAGCCAAATCTTCATCAGGTGCCCATGAGAGTACTCAGCTGCAGATAATAGAACTACTCTGAACTACCTCACCTGGGTATCTGGCCCCAAATGTGTAGAACAAAGAAATGCTGGTATGCATAAGCCAAACAGAGACTCTTCTTCTTAAGCTCTTGGATTCTACAGTACTTGATACAAAAATATTTCTCAATTATTATTATTTTTATAACACAGCTCAGTTGTTCTATAATAATTCCCTTTGGAAGTTTGTCAAGTCTTTTAGTATCTTTGCCATCCAGGAGCAGGAAGCTTTAATTAATTTTGTTTAGAAAACAAAGCTTATATGTAAAAGTAGTTTAATGGAAGCTTTAGTAAAACTCTGATCAGAAAGAGCTATAAAATTAGTGAGGCATAAACTGGATGCTTATTTCAGTCCTAATGACTATATAATCAAGGAATTTAGTACCTGCACATATTAAGATATAAAACTTCATATATTTTTCACCTGGAGTTCCTCTGAGATGAAGAAAGGAAAATGCAGGTTTACTGAAGCAGTGGTAAAGGGTAATGACTTTTATCTGGCTTGAGACTGACTCAGGGTTTAGCGGGTGCAGTTCACTGGGATCTGCTGCTGTGTGCCTTGATGCTGCCCCTCCCCGGCAAGTTTGAGGGGCAGGGCCTACTTGAGTGATCAGGAGGAGCACACTGGGACATAAGGGGGCAGAGCCTGGCAAGGCAACTTGAAAAAGCAAGTGGTGGGTCCAGCCTCCCCACTCTCCTGTTCCCCACACCCCAGCTGCCCTCATTCCCACCTGCCCCGCCAGGAAGGCGCTCCATCTTCTGCAGCAGGATCCAAATTAGATATGCCCCATAATTGACTATAACTACTGTGTTTTATAATTCTTTACTCTCTGCTGTAAAGTCCTCTGACATGATATGAAGGAGGGGTTGAACATGATGAAAGTGGCCAGCAAGGTGGATGACTTTGGTAGAGGAAGGTTGGACAGAAGTGAGAGAGTCAAGGTGTGAGAGAGGAAGGCCAACAAAAAGAAGGTTGCAGTAGAGAAGGTGAGAGATGATGAGAATCTTAGAAGAGGAAGGAACGGGAAAGGAAGGGCCAAATTTAGCAACATTATTCAGGGAGAAGCAAAAGGCCTTAGCAACCAGCTAAATATGAGGAGTGAGGGAGAGGAAGAAGTCAAAGATGAATCCGAGAAAGCTACATGCTTGGGACACAGGCTGGATGGTGATGCCGTCAATGGGGATTGAGAGTGAAAAGGGAGAGGATGTGTTAAGGGGAAAAAGAGGAAAATGTTTGTATACCTGACCGGTGAGGGTGAATTTTGCCCTCTCAATAACGTGTATCTGAGGCCACTGGGTAAGATAATTCAGAGGTCTGACGTGTCATCAGTATGCTGATAGTACCCATTTCTGCCTGTCATTTTCATCTGACCCAGGCCCCGCAGTCTTGGTGCTTATCCAGTGCCTGGCTGCTGGACTAGATGAGGGTGAGCTGATGGAAGCTGAATCCTGACAAGACTGAGGTGATGATGGTTGGCCTTCCTTGTGACTTGGAGGGGGTTGTTGTTGATGGGATCTGGCCCCCTCATTCAGGTTTGCAGTCTTGGAGTGCTTCTGGATCCCTCACTGCACCTGGATTGTCAGGTTACAGTGGTGGCCAGGAGTGCTTTTCACGAACTGCATCTGGTGAGAAGGCTGCTTCTCTTTCTTTCTGACTTAGATCTGGCCACTGTCATCCATGCTTTCATTACCTCGAACCTAGATTACTGCAATGCACTCTATGCGGGTCTGCCTTTGATGACTGTTCGGAAGCTGCAGCTGGTGTGGAACACAGAGGCTCAGCTTCTTTCGGGGACAAGCTGCAGTGAGCACCTTACACCAGTGCTCCAAGTCTGCGCTAGCTGCCTATAACCTTCCGGGAGACAAGGTGGTTTGAACGCTATCTTTTTATTGGACCAACTATTGTTGGTGGAAATAAGCAAGCTTTCAGGCCACACAGGACATGCCTGAGGAGGGCCTTGTGTGGCCCAAAAGCTTGGTTATTTCCAGCAACAACAGTTGGTCCAGTAAAATATAGCATTCGAACTACTTTGTCTCCCTGTCACTTGGGACCAACACAGTGACCACACTTTATCTCTGTATACCTTTCTGGGCATAATTCAAGGCGCTGGTTTTAACCTTTAAAGACCTAAATGGTCTGGGTGTTGGATCCGAGAGCCGGCCACTTGCAAAATGATGCAGACCCAAGAGACCCAAACAGCTTACAGCAGGAAAGAGGCCTGAGGGGCTAACCCCCTCTGACCAGATTGTATGCTAGTTACAACAAAGAGATACTGGTATTTTTAGATTAAACACAATATACATTTCATGTGTAACTCACTCTTTTTTCTGACAAGAAGATCTTGTTCTAATGAGCAATTAACAAACAGTTCTTTTGGTCATACATGACTTCCCACAACATTGTTGCTAAATCTTTAAGGAGGACAGACAGTGCCTGGCTGTTATCTCACACATCCTCTGTGGCACCATCACTCTTATCTTGTCCTGGGCTACAAAGATGGAGGAGAGTGAACAGCAGGGCCCCTTTATGATCGTCCATCTGGCTTTTTCAACATTTAATGGCTTTAGCTGGCCCGGGCTATTTTCTGCATTGAGCTTTCACTTTTCAGTGAAAGACAAGAAGGGGCCTTGTGTTGGGACAGAACCCGGGTCTTGACTCCGTTCTGTGCCCATCCTTACACTGGGCCCTACATATCTGACCACCTGCCCTACCATGTCCTGTTGTGGCCCCTTTGATCAGCCAGGAGCGCCCTCTTGCAGGTTCCATTTGTTACCTTGGTACATAGGATGGGGGGGTGTATGTGTGTGCGTGCAGGAGGGTGTTCTTACTCACTGCCCTGGTTTTATGGAACCTCCTTTCCCCAGAAGGTTCATTTGAGCCCAAGCCTAAGCATTTTCCAGAAGTGGTGCAAGACTTTTTTGTTTAAAAAGGCATTTGGCGGTAGCGGTTGATTGGGAGCTTATGGGTGGAGGTTGGCAGGAATGTTTGGGGGCTGGGGGTGGGCTGGAGTGAGGTTGAGTTGGGGAGGGGTGAGGGAAAAGTTTGGTGGGAGGGCTGGGGGTTTTATGCTGACTTATATGTTTTTATATGCTGTTTGTAAGCATGAGCTGCCCTAAGTCATTTGGGAAGGGTGGGGGAAAGATTGAATAAATAAACTAACTAAATAAATAAATAGGTTCACAGAGAATCCAAGTCTAATAGAGTTCCCAGTTGCAAGCTATACAATCTTGTGTCTAAAGCTCTGCTGTTTCCCTGTTCAATTCCTGGTGTTTTGTATTGACCAAAATGGTGGTATTAATCAGGCAAACATCTGCTGACTTATCCAAAGACTGATTAATGACCCCCAGAGTAGCATGGATAATACTAATAAAATCCCAATCTCCCCCTCCTTTTGTGGGGGAGCAGATTTTGATGCCACGCCGCTTGAGAGGAGGGAGACTGGATGCTCCAAGAAGGCTGAAACAGTTGTAGAGCTTACCTGGCTGGGGTTGCCTCTGGCAACAGGGACTCCTGGTGCAAGGAAGTATCCTGTCCCGGGACTTCATCGCCACCATTTTGAACTCCTCAGCCTTAGTGCAGTTTGGCTGGGGAGTTGCAGGGAGCAGTCGCACAAGCGCACGCCACCTGCAGCCACAATTAGAAGGCCAGCAACCACAGGAGGCCTGACACCAGTGAAACTGCATCCGTGCAGCAGCGCTGAGGTTGCACAGACACAATAGTGGGCCCAGCAGTGTGGGAAACACTCCGAAGGTTGGATTGGATTATGCCTGGCGGCCATCAGACAACAGCAGTGGATGATGTGTGGGAAGAGGGCTGCAAGTTTACCCGTGATCAACCACCCCCCCACCCCCAGTCCTCATAGGATCCTTCCAGTCCTCATAGGATCCGACCTAGTGCCCCGAAAGTATGGGCCAGCAAGTGGTGGGCTCAGGGCAGCGTGCCCATTATCCCCCCCCCCCCCCAACAGTCAGAATTGTGACCATATTCCCCTCCCATTAAGTGCAGGTGCTGGAGGGCAGAGAGGAACAGCCAAACTGGGAATCGTGCAATTAAGGGCTTGTTGAACCATCCCCATTCCTCCTGGGTAATGAGGACTGAACAATAGCTCTCCCCATTCCACCCCACCCCCCTGCACCAGGTGGGAGCAGGTGGAAGCACTGGATCCTTCCCCAGCCTGTCAGCAAGAGAAGGGGGTGTGGGCTTAGAGGAAAGGACGGTACATGCACAGAATGGTTTGGCAGCCGTTTTGCCCGTTAACAGGTTTTTATATATATCTCCATTTTCATAGCATTAGTTACGAACACAAATGGGGCTCCAAATGACAGGACTTTACTATTTATTTCATTGGTATTAGTTGTACAAACCAAATCTTATTGTAAAACAAATGTAGATTTAAATGATTTCAAGTTTTGAGATGTGCCATAAGTTTAGGCCTCATTTTTTTTGGTACCTTAGTGAAATAAATTGTGGCTGTATATGTGAAGCTATGCCAGTTCAGTGGTCCCCAGCCCATAGCTCACAAGCAACATGTTGCTATTAACACCTTTCATGTTGCTCACAGCAGCTCAGTAAATAAATACAAAATATGAAGGAGGACTGGAGGACGAGCAGGAGCAGGAGGATTAGGAGCAGGAGGAGGGAGAACATATTTCAGACCAGCAAGGAAAAGGTTAAAATACACCTGGACTCTCAAGCCTCCTGACAAAGGAAGTTGCGGTGGATGGAAGAAACCCTGAACTGCCACTGTAGGAGAACAGTGGTGTTTTTACCATCATCTCTTAAAGGGGTGTACTACTAAAATGTAATAATAATAATAATAATAATAATTAATAATTAATAATAAATATATACAAATGAAAAATGTTTATTTAATTTATACATTACTTTCTGCCACCTTACAAACTTACAGCATAATCTATTTGTATGACTTAACTTTCAAAACATATTTACCATCAGCAAAAAATCACAATAGATATCTGTTGGTATGAAAGAAAGTAAAATCAAAAGCATCTTTGGAAAGAGGTTTGTTGTTGTTTTTGAGTTCTAGGTTGATTGCAAATTTTGCATGTGCCTTTCCCTTATTGTGAAAAATTGGCTGTCAGCTGTAAAAATAATCAGAATGCTAAACACATTTTCCTTTTAAAATTCTGTTGCAAAGCAAGAATATGTGTGATCCAGTGTTTAACCAAATTAATTCCATGAGCTTATGATATGATAATGTACTCACACTTCTTGTGTCCTTGTGCTACAAGGTTGGGACATTTAAAAGCCAATTCATGCTTGATATGAATTTCTTGTGTTTAATGCATTGCATTTTACTTGTGATTGCTGGAGTATCTGACTCAATTATAATTTATAGGATAACAAATCAGAACAAAATTACTTCATTATTTTAATTAGCATATATTTTCATGTCCAATTTCTCTTGTCTAATCTGTGACGCACCCAACTGTTTCCTTGCTTTTGATTAATATTTTGTTTCCGTCAGGTTCGTGACAATTTTGATAGTAAAGTCAGAAACATCATAAGTATTGTTTGAGGCATTGATGACCCATTTTGAATGTAAGCGATGTGTAGAATCTTAACCCTACATAGGTTTTGGTTTTGTGTGTTAGCTTGGCTAAGTTGTCTAGTTAACAAAACATTTTATTATTACTTAGTTGTGCTAGTGTTAGAGTTAAAATGAATAGTGAATTCATTACTCATGGGTAATACCCAATTCAGATAGCTCTGTTGGTCCTGATCCCCAATTGATTTAAAATGGGGGTACATTCTGTAGGTGGATGCCCATTAATTTAATAAGTCATCTGAAAGAAAGGGACTAGAGCAAAAGAAAGGTGGCCTAGAACCTAGGGCCCTTGGTGCATCCAAAGCAGAGCTGTTGACCCACACCAGAAGGTCCCTTTTAAGGCACTAACTGTATGCTCTTTATAGGACCAATAAGCAATATCCATCTCTAAGACTGAAGGAGATCGGGGGGACCAGCAATTGCTTAGGTACCTCTGCTGGTAGAGCTCTGGAACGGAAATGGGAAGGGTTTCCAAGGCTACTGTAGGCAAAGAAACTGTATGTAATCAGCAGAGAATCCAACAGCAGGATCTGATTTGGACAACCAGATGTAGTGCCTAATGTTTGTTTAACTCTGACAACAAATAGTGAGTGTTATGTCTTGTAACATCCAGTGGCTTGTGCAAGGTTAAAACCAGGTTTCTTAGGTGACCTAAACTGGCATAGTTATGTTAACATTAGGGCTGAAACAAGATTTCACCAAAATTAGAAATCTCGTTGAAATCCCAGTTCCTGATACCCATCTCTGTTGAATTGAGAACCTCTCAGTATTTGGTAACGTTCCTGCTAATATTTTGTTTCTTGATTTACCATCTTTCCTTATACCAGTATCCCATTTACCACTTTGCCATTTACTACTCTGCTATCCATTTCAATTCCCAAGAGGTAATATCGATGCAATACCTCATTCTTTCCCTTGTATTTCCTTTTCACTCATTGGCTGGTATGCAGATTCCTTTACTAATCTGAAATCCAGTTGCAGATTGGTCAAAGCAAGAGAACAACATAGAACAACAATTTTGATTGGAGGCACTGGAGTGGAGGTTATGGGGCACTGGGAGGGAGGTTAAGGTTTAGTGCTGAAGCGAGAGCAACTGTTCCCATAACGTCTGGAAATACCTAGCTCTCAGGAGTGCTTGCAACTGTTCGTTGGTATTTCCTCACTATTCGTTGATTCTGTGCTTCTGCTATTGTTGAGATTAGTGCATGCCAATTTCCTTCATTTTCCATTAATTTCTGGTATTTTCATCAATTTCTTTTTTCAATTTCCAGTATTCTCCATCAATTTAAGGCACTTGCCGTCATTTTTGGCAGTTCCCATTACTTTCTGTCTGTTTTACATTATTTAGCCAGCACATAAACCATGTAGTAGTTCAGGGTGGAACTGTCATTTCTGCACGCTACCGAAGAACTACTTGATGTATCAAACAATTGCGATTCCCAAATGGAAACTAGTGAAAAATAGTGGAAAATAGCAAATAATAGAGAAAAGCCAATTGGACCAGGAGCTCCAATTAACAGATGCAGCTATTGGTGCTCAGAGAATTTCTCTATAAATCCCTGGCAATCCCCCCCCCCAACCCCCCCAGGCACTCTATATTTATCTTCAATCTTTCGAACTGACAATATCGATTTGCTTTTTCCCTTGCTAGAATGGATCTACTCCCATCAGCAGTAGTTGAGGGCAGATTTAAGAAAGTGCCTTATGATCAAAGGTTTTGCCCTTTTTGCTATGATCGGGTCATAGAATCTTTTAATCATGTCATATTTGACTGTTCTTTGTATGAAGTTGAGTGAAACCTTCTGTTGGTCCCCGTTATCAACTCCTTGCCACCTTGTAATCAGGGAGAGGCCCTAAGGCGGCTGTTAGTCGATAAGGATCCCCATAGAACTCTGGTGGTTGCAAAATTTTGTGCAGTTGCATTTAGAATCAGGAAAACTGCTCTGCTTACAAATGTTAGCCCTGTTATGGAGGTCTGACTTTTATTCCTGTGTTTTTATTTGTAATTGTTATGTCTGATTTTGTTGATCTGTTTGATTTGATTTTGTGATGGCCCTGCAAACACAATAAGTTTGAATTGGGTATGGTGAAATTTCTTGCGAGCAGCAATTTTGCTGCTCGTTTCAGCCCTAGTTAATGTCAGTAGTGCCATTCACATGTACATCATGTGACAAAATGGTCCTGGATGACTTGACCTATTTCAATCCCAATGTGAAGGCCAATGTTGTGTTTATATTGGTTTATCTTTGTTATTTATTGGAAAGTTGTATTTTATATTTTATATACTTTAGATGTGTTGTGAGCTGCTGTGGCAGGAGGGGGTGGCCAAGAAATACGAAGAATAAATAAACAAACAAATAAATAATTAAATAAACAAATAACAGATCCAGGAAGTTCTGACCTCACCTGTTGTAAACAGTAGACAAGTGGTTTCCAGACTTTTACAATCAGAGGAGGAGCAACATCTTAAAATAGGAATGTCAATCTGGAGTCTGGGGGCTGGCGGGTGAGCTGGGAGAGGAGTTACAGTAGAAGGATCAGACGGATGCATAGTCAAGCCGGGTTATCAGTTAGTGCAGTACAAGAGATCTGGACATGGGTAGCAGCATAGAGAGACAGGGCAGGAGGCAGAGGCTAGGCTAGGCTAGACAGGGTTGCACGGCAGGAGACACTGGAAGAGTATACCTGGAAAGAACCTGTTAGTAAGCCACTGGCTTTCTGTTTTCTTCTTATATAGAGGGAAAAGAGGAAGTGCTGGGTGTTTCCTGTCCCACCCTGTGGTCCTCTGATCTGGCTCTGATTGGCTGAGGCTGTAGCAGTCTCTGAGTTAGTGGGGCCGGAGCTACCTGCAGCCTGGTGCTGCTGTGGCTGGAAGATGCCTCCTCCAACGAGACAGTTGCTACCTGTGCCTCAGTGCTGATGCAGCTGGAGGATGCCTCCTCCAAAGACGCAGGTGCTACCTGTGGCCTGGTGCTGGTGCAGCACTGGCTGCTGTGGGTGACAAGGGACAGTTTGGGGAGAAAATTGTAAAATTATAGAAAGACAAACGCTACACTTCGATAAGAGTGCTCTGAGCTCTGACTAGCTGTGGAAATTTAGACAGGTGGAAATGGCTACTGTGGTTCACCTCACACCCAGCTCTCAGCTTCGATTGGACAGAGGACTCGGTCGAAGACCCATCCTGCTTCCAAGCCTCCTCTTATTTTAGTCATGGTGTGCCAATTTGAGAAAGTGCTTGTAGTAAGAAGAGCACATGTGGGACCTTTTGACTGAGAGTATTGTTTTGCCATGCAGCCTGGATGTTGACTAGTCAAAACTTGGTTACAGGTAAGCAGTTGGGAACCATTGTATCCTCTTTTGATGAAACAGCTGTAGTATTATGCTGATTTATAGGGTATGTTTGAAGCAATAATTGAAAAATACATTTAAAAAAAATTGTAATAGGCAAAAAAATTGCCAACTTCCCAATTGTTGAAATTATACTGCATATGAATGCAATCAGATCCAGCCTTAGGATTTGTAGGGTAGGGATGGGCGAACGCGGTTTGGAAGTTCGGAGTTTGGATTGAACTCGACCAGTTCGGTCGACCGAACCAAACTTCCGAACTTAACTTTATTTTTGAACCAAACCGATCTGAATTTCCGAACTCAGCTCTCTTTACCCATCCCTAAAAGATAATATTCCATTTAGTTCAATGGGGTTTGAATTTCCGAACTTTGTTTGGAAGTTCGGAGTTCGGACCAAACTTGAATAGTTCGGTCAACCGAACCGAACATCCAAACCAAATTTCCGAACCAAACCGAATTTCCGAACTCGGTTCTGTTTGCCCATCCCTATTGTCGGGCTCAGGTTAAAGTTAAAATGCAGGACTTCTTTAACAATAATTGTCAGTCTGGTATTTGCTTTCCTACATAGATAAATACCATATAATAATAGTTAATTTAAATCTCTAAATACAATATGCATTTTAAAAAAAAAAAACCAAACCAACCTTTAAACATACTTTATTGTCAGAAGAGGTAGGGTTTTAGGAAAGATCTGAAGGGAGGGAGCAAAACACAATCCTGAGACTCATCTTCACCTGGGAGAGTGAAGGGCTTGGAGCAGCTGCCCCCGCCCCGCCCCCTGCCCAGGCCCCAAAGCACAAGAATCAAACTATGGGCATTAATAGATGGATGTGGGTGGGTGGGTGTTTTGGCATGGTGGGTGGAGGTGGGGTTTGTGTCCGTTTACATGGACACCCGGCCCCCACCTCCACCCACCTTCATCCACAGAGCCTCCTCCATTTTACCGGAGGGCTCTATGGGTGGAGGTGGGTGGAGGCGGGTGTGCGATGGGTGGAGGTGGGAGTGCGCCAGGAGCGTACATGCAAAAAACCCCACTGCCCATGGTCTTTGCACGGGCACACACCCGGTGCATACCCATTCCCGCACCCACTGCCGTCTGTGTACATGGACGCCCTCCAACCGCACACCTGCCCATACACCGAGTGCGGGGGTGGGGGTGCGGAGGAGGCATCCATGTAAAAATGGCTTATCAGTGAAACCAGCTAGGGGCAACATACTTAATGAATTAATGGTTAAAACAAAACAAAGAAAAAACAACAACAGGGTAACAAGTACTGAGATGAATAGAAAGAGAAGGAAGGTCACATTCTGTTTCCAAACCTATAATGCTTATTCACAATTCATTTATGTCTTGAGGCACCAAGAAATGACAGAAGAAATAATTACAGAAGAAAATAAACAGCAGCACGATTGCTGACCATGTCGTCATTTCAGTATTACTGTCACCTATAAGCCAAACAACCAAAACTAATCAGTGGCAGTTCAAGGTGTTCCTCTTCAGTGATGCAGACACAAACAAATAGAAGACATAGCAGAAGAATATTTTACTCTCAATAATAATGGAATCATTAGACATGCTGACCATGTAGGGTGCACTGAGGGCAACAATAATATGGTGAAATGGCCTGTCTCATAGATCAAAAAGTAAAAAAGTAAAAACATTAAAAAGTGTAAATATGAAACAAAAGAGCAGGCCCATTTCTTGAAGTAAAGTCAAGAATGGTTTGATGATATGTACAGAGAGGCTAATATTTGCTCCCCACAAAACTGGGCCAACAGATATTAGCAATAAATTAAAACACATAGATAAAAAAAAGAACAATTACTGAAGTAATTAACACAGAATAAAGTCATGCCAATGGCATGGGGTAAAATCTAGACTCCATTGAAGTTGAACATAGAGACAAACTAAGAGGAGGTGAAATGAGATTTGTAGTTCAGTAGATATGAATAAAATTTCTTCATAGTCTGTCAAAGAAAGATGATGAAGATGTGTTTTGGGTGAAAACAGACATGACAGAGGCAAGGTGCCTTCCCGGACCAGACCGTGCTGGGGTGAACTACTGCAGCTGCCACTCCTCGGATAAGCAGGAGCAGTTCTCCCCCCATAACCTGGGCGTGGGGGCTGCCATTCCAGGTCCACCCACACCATGGGTCGACCCGAAGAGCTGTTCACACGCGACAGGACTCCCAGGCCAATGCTGCTCAGCTGGATTGGGCCTCAGCAGGGACCCGAGTTGACTGCGTTGCTGCAATTTGCAGTGATTTTCGCAGAATCAGCCAATCCTCGCAGAATCAGCCAATCCTGACCATGACCCGAGGGTAAATAGGCCCATGGAGATTAATTGTGGATGGGTGGGGTCTGAAGGCCCTATGTTTGCGTGAGGGAGGTGCTGAAATTCCAGAGGATTTGAGTTGTGTTTGATTAGCAAAGTTGTCATTAGGCTGATAGCTCCATGCCTGTTTAAGAATAGCCGCCTTCCCCTGCCTAAGAAACTCCCTATTGCAAATTTGCTTCCCAGCATGCGTAGTTATGCAAATCAAGTTAATTATGCAAATATTAATGCTCGCAGTGAATCTGCAGAATTTGGCTTCACTGGTTGCAGAATTTAAGATTTTTTGGTGCAATAAACTCGGGTCCCTGGGCCTCAGGAAGAGTTACTGCTAAGCAGCTGATGTGGAGCACTCCCGGTTCACCAAACAACTGATGTGAGGCGCTCCTGGAGGCTCCCATCAGCTGTTTGGTGCTGCCCTTGCCCTCCAAACAGCTGATGGGGGGATACTCCAGTGATGTGTGTGCGCTCCTCCATCCCTGATCAGCTGTTCAGTGGGGCTGGGGAATGCACACTTCACCAGACCCCCTGATCAGCTGTTCAAGCATGGAAAGGACCTGTTAGTAAGCCACTGGGGGCTGTTAGGACACAGAACCACGCCACAAGTGAATATCAGGGGCCAGTACCCCAATATCCAAACAACCTCTTAAATTTAGGGGGATTAGCAGAATTTATTCAAAGGGTCCGTGCGTGTCCACTGGGATCAGTCAGAGGATGTGATGCACTGTCAGCTGGCTGGAATTTCTCTCCCACACCCCAACACAGAAAGGGGATACTCCAATAAAAAATGAGGGAGATTTATTAACACAAAACTAAGTACAATACATAACTAGTTCACCCACCGGCCAATTAGGATGATACAAGTAATTTTCTATACCCGCCCACCAAGCACAGTTGAGATGCACACACACAATAATTTACAAAGCAAAACCCTCCAGGCTGGTTACCCTGGTGTAAGTGGATGTTGCGAGAGGGAGAGAGGGGGAAATAATCAATATTACCTATCCCATCCTGTTAATAAGGGACAGGTAACCCTGTAGATCCAGCGGCGTTCGGGGGGGGGCGGGGAGAAGCTTGGACAGACCAAAAGGGGTAATGGTCTGGGAGAAATCCTTGAGGCAAGCACACACAGAGTTACCTGCTTGTGTCTGTGTTCAAGAATGACCCATTTTGCTCATGGGGGCAAGGGCAGTTATAGAGTTTCTGAGACGCAGGGCAAGGGGTTCCAAAGGCACTTCTTGCACAAAAAGGGATCCTAGAGGTGCTCAGGAGTGCTAGGACTGAAAAAGAAACCCGTGCATGATGTGTTGGGGGAAATAGAGCCTTGGAGGATTTCAATGGGAGGCATGGCAGGATGAATAGAGGACAAAAGGAAGTTTCTATAGGTAGGGGAAGAAGGCTATTCTTAAACAGGCATGGAGCGATCAGCCTAATGATCGATGTATTGCTTGCTTAGAGTTTTGGGCAGCCCTGGAGGACTCATCTCAAAAGAGGGAGGCCACCTGTTTTTGACTGCTCCATTGTTTACCCAGGAGCCTCCCTTGTTTCATTCTCTTATTCCTTCCGACCAGACTGGTTTTCCATGGGGCTTTTTCTTTCTTTTTCCTTTTTCCCCTTCTGTTCCCCTGCACCCTTTGACCTGTGTCTCATGGGGTGCTGCCAAGGGGTGGTGGTGGTGGTGGTCTATGGGTTTTTTTCGGGGGGGGGGGAGAATGGTGTCATTCCTAACAGGCTGATCCTCTGGCCTCGGAGCAAGGCTTGGTGGCCACTAAGCAGACTGAAAGGAGAACATTAGCACTTTTTAGCCCAGGTGGCCAGGCCTTAGTCTAGGCTGTGTTTCCAACCACCACTACCCACCACATCCCATAGTGGTGGGAGCAGGAGAACATTTGGTGGTGAGAGACCATGTGTGCAGGTGAGTCCCGGGCTATTGCTGGTAAAAGCATCCTAATGTCATGTCTGTAATGGGTG
Source organism: Sphenodon punctatus (assembly GCA_003113815.1). Lineage (NCBI taxonomy): Eukaryota > Metazoa > Chordata > Lepidosauria > Sphenodontia > Sphenodontidae > Sphenodon > Sphenodon punctatus. The sequence goes on from QEPC01001360.1 coordinate 2,465,807, forward strand.
ATCTGATGGTTGAGATATCACCCATTATCTCTCAGCTTCTGTTTCTCATCTGTGAAGTGGAATATTATTATTATTATTATTATTATTATTATTATTAACCTACCTTGCGGTTTGTTGCATGGGTGTTGCTATAATAGGTGCAACAGGTTCAGCTGCACTGGTGTCCCTATGCCTGTAAAATTTTCAAGTCCACCTTCTGCACCACTTAGCCATGCCCCTGGTTTTCTGTGAGAGCAAACTTGATAAGGAATGTAAGGTGCCCTGAACAATGAAAATGTTTTATAAGTGATCATCATAATCATTACAGGTTGGATGCTGTCAAGTACTTAGCAGACCTTCACTCTGCTTAGTACATCACTTTTTCACCCCCCATTAGAGGTGTGCACCAGAGACCCATGTCATTATTCATTTTCATTTTGTGTTTTCATTATTGCAATCTTTTGTTTTTCTAAAAAGCAAAATTTTGTTTGTTTTTCTTTCCATTTTTAATTTCCATTGGTTTCAATGGAAAACACATTTTCAGCTGTAACCTTTTTATTTTTCATCATAATTGGATGGAGCTATCAGCCTAATGAGCTGAAGACAACTACCAGCTCCCATCATACTCTGGTACGTATGGGGGGTAGGGGTGTGCACTTCATTTTCATTATTATGATAACAAAAATGAAAATTTACATTTTCTTTTTTGTTGTTGTAATAACGAAAACAGCAAATAATAATAATGAAAATAAAAACAAAAACTAATTTTAGTTTTTGAAATAATGAAAAAACACTGGAAAACATATTTTCAGCTTCCGGCTGCCTGGAGGTCCAGAATCATGCTGGGATCGGGCCCCAACCGTAGTTGGATTGGCCATGATCGGGGATGGGCCGAAGCTTATGTCTGTAACCTTCAGCCCGGCCGGATCATGGTCCTGACCACGGGACGGGATTGGGTGCAGCAGTCGGATTGGCCTCTGCGCCCGCCCGTCTCCCAGAGGGAGAGCGGCTTGGGGAGCGTGGGGAGGTGGGAGGTGGGGCTGTGTGGCCTCCTGATCCCTGGTTAGAATCAGGCCAGCACGTATAAAGGACGGACGGCCTGATTCCTGACCGGGATCCGAAACAGACTCTTTTGTCCAATCTTTCTGAAATTTTGCAGGATTGGTAATCTTGGGAAGGAACCTGATATTGCCAGGTTTCATGCAAAGTGGATGGAAGATAAAGAAGTTGTAGCCAGGAATGTGTATGCATCTTTTCTTATCCAATCTTTCCAAAGTTTGGTAGACATAGTGCCCCCTGTTTGGGATACAATTTCCCCGTTTCATCAGAATTTAATAAGGAACAAAAAAGTTATAGCCAGAAATATGTTTTTCAGTGTTTTTCCATTATTTCGAAAACTAAAATTAGTTTTTGTTTTTATTTTCATTATTATTATTTGCTGTTTTTGTTATTACAATAACAAAAAAGAAAATGTAATTTTTCATTTTTGTTATCATAATAATGAAAATGAATTGCACACCCATACCCCCCATACATACCAGAGTATGATGGGAGCTGGTACTTGTCTTCAGCATCTCCTCTCCCTGGCGTCCTGGGCTAAATGTTGTTGAACTGATCACCAGACAACTTAGGGTATTTTCAGACGTTACGTGGGCCTTTGGCCCCGTACCGGAACCACCGGCTTTGTTCCCCACCGGGGTCACCCCGTAACGGCACAACAGACGTGCCGGGGGGATCCCGGCGGGGAAAGTGGGAGGGGTCGGGGCCGCGCGGCGCAATGTGCGGCCGCACGGCCCCGCCCCCTCCACGCACCCCGCCGCCCGCCCTCCGAGGAGACGGGTGGGCGGCGGGGCCAATGTGGCCGCCGCGTCCAGCCGACTGTGCCACGGCCCGGGATCCCACCAGGGATCCAGGGCCGTGGCGCGTGGCCAGACATGACTTTTCCTTGGTCACAGCCCGGGGTCCGTTTGACCACACTTCCCGGGACCTTCCCCCGGCTAGCCCGGGAAGCGTGGTTCAAACGAACCCCATGTGGGGATTGACCGTGGCCAACATTTGGCGCGCCGCGAACAGACGTTCGAGACACGGTGACCACAGGTGGGTATTCAGCGTGGTTCACCGTGATCTCGTAACGTCTGAAATCACCCTTAGGTGTTATAATCCAATAAAGTCTCCATCTTGGTGAAAGATGAAGGGTGAAAAGAAAATGCAGGCAGGTATTAGTGGAGATGAAAGGCAGAAAACAAACTGGCTCCTGGCTGTAACAAAATGCTGAATGTCATGACTTCTCAGAAAAATGACGAATTCCACAGCCATGGAACAATGAATCCACAGGGCCTAAATTGAGATGAACAGGCTAGTGCACATGTCTCTGAGCTAATTTTCCTGCTCTCTGCAAAATCAGAAGACTATGGCTTACTTTATGTTTGTTTAATGCTTATAATGTTAACTTTACATTCCTTTCTCCCTTTTTTTTTTGGTTCATACTTGAGCACAGTTCTGCTGCTGCTAGTTTGCAGAATACATAGAATTGTGTTCATTTGTAAGACACTTCTCCACATCAGGTAGTAATAGCGTCTGGAAGTGGCAGCAAAGTCAGACTCTTAAAGAGCCTGTCACAGCACTACAGGCTGTTTGTGTGTTTCCCTTCTAAGGAAGGACTTATCTTTAACACCATAGCTTGACAATTAAAAGCTAAATATAAATACGAAACAAGCACTATAGAGCTCTATTCTCCAGAGAAATTGAAAAACAGTCGATTGATCTCCACAATTGCCATTAAATGATAAAAATTTGTTTGAATCTGAATTGTATTTGAAGAGTTATTTGCTGAACTGCAACGTGTAAATATCATAGCAAAAAGGAATGGAAACATGGAAGGCTCATAAATGCCCTGCAATTACCATAGAACAGTTATTTTGAAAATAAAGAGGGAAGAAAAAATATAGGAAAGTACATTTACTAACCAAAAGTAAAACAAACAAACCCTTCAGATGACTGAACCATTAAAAATGTTAACAGAATTTCTTTTACTGAAATTTTAATTTGCCAGTGCAGTTAAAGTCAATTATGTCTCTAAAAGTCTTGTGCAGATGCAAAAATTGGAAGAAGCCGTGTGCACAGAGGTCCTAAATGCCAGTTGGTAAAATTTATAACTATACTAAGAACAGCAATAGGACAGATGTCTCCCCAATGAGTCAACTGGATTTTCATAGCTGGGCTGTGGGTTTGAAAGCTAATTTGAGGAAGCAAAATTAAATGAATTAAATGGTTTGAAATAACATTAATCTATAATCATAATGAAAACATTTAATCAGAATTTTTAGACACTTTTAGATGTGATGTGATTTGAGGAGGGAAAGAAGAGCTTGTTTTAAAATTAAAAATAGTCAAAACATTATAGATTAGTGTTGGGGTGGCATGAACAGGAAGCTGGGTGTGAGCCCCCGAATTCTGACAGTAGGCCTAAAATAGTATTTAGTGTGATCTTATTTATTTTTTTTGCATATAGAATAAATGGGACTTGGTGGGCACATAGAATGTATATTAATTTCAATAAATAAATAACATTGGGCTATTCGGGGACAGCAGTTGGTGCAGAATGTGGCGTCCCAACTTCTGATAGGTGTAGGTTGCCAGAAACACATTTCACAGTGCTCTCAAATCTGCACTGGCTTCCAGTAGTTTTGTGTGCAAAATTCAAGGTGGTGGTTTGAGACTATAAATCCATAATCAACTTGGGCACTAAATATCTAAAAGATCGCTTTGTGCCTTATTCTCCATGGTAGTCTTTAAGGATAGCCAGGGGTGGCCTCTTGCAAGTACCATCAGTGTGCCAAGTCCATATGGCAAGGGCACACATACAGGTATTTTCAGTGGCTGCTCCACAACTCTGGAACTCCCTTCCTCTGGAAGTTCTCCCTCCAACACCCGAGAATTTTCCAGAGGCAATGGGTGGTTTCAGACGTGACGGGCCAATCGACCCATCAAGCTGAACCACCGTCCGGGATCCGTTTTGGATCCCAGTCAGGAATCAGCCCAGCCTTCCAGCAGACGTGCCGGCTGATTCCTACAGGGATTGAGGGAGGGGGCAGGGCTGCGCAACGTGTGGCCGCACAGCCACGCCCCCCCATGCTTCCCCAGCCACCCGCCCTCTGGGAAATGGGCGGGCGCAGTGACCAATCCGGCCGCTGCACCCGATCCCGTCCCAGGGTCTGGACCACAGTCCAGATTTGGCCAAGGTAACCGACGTTATGTTTGGCCGAATCTGGACCATGGTCCAGCTAACCACGATTCTGGCCCTCCGGGTGGCTAGAGGGCCAGAATCGTGGTCAAAGTGCTTCCCGCCGGAGGTTCCCCATGTTGAACTTCTGGTGGAACGCACTACAGACGTTACAGGACTTTTGGTCACCACAGGGGTTTCACTGTGGTTGACCGTGGTCTCGTAACATCTGAAATCACCCAATGTTAAACCTGATTATTTGGCCAAGCATTTTGTTGATGGTAGGGATGGGAATTTCAGTTGCAGATAGAACTGAAAGTACCTGATAATGGCCATTTTGGATTAATCCAAAATTTTGGTTCTTTTCAGTATCGGCTGTTTCAGATCTTTTGCATTGATTTTTGTTTCGGATTTTTAACATTGAGGTTTGTCCAATGTTAAAAATCCAAAACAAAAATCAGTACAAAAGATCTCAAACAGCCAATACTGAAACGAGGACTGAAATACATGAGAACCGAAACTGAAAGTAACCAAAACCAAAATTTTGCCCAGAGTCCCACCCCTAGTCAGTGGGGTTGGAATCTGGAGAGTTGTTTTAAAGGAGTTTTATATTTGTATATAGTATATATTTTTACAACATTTACTTAAGGTATATATTTGATGTTTTATATGCTGTTATCCACTCTGAGTCTTCAGGAAAGGGCGGCTTTGAAATCTCAAATAAATTTTTTTTTTTAAATTGTCTATTCAAGGTATTCTCACAAAATTTGGGGCAGTAGATGGGTTGGAGGGTGGATGAAATATCCTCATTTACCTCAGATGGTTTTTTTTCTTTTCACATATTTTTTGTCAGAATTCTCCACAGTGGCCTGCAAAATAGCTGCTGCTGCTGTTGCTTCTTTATTGTTATTTATTATTATTTATCATTAGCATTAGAAACGGGAGTGGAACATAGGAAGAAACAGGATTACATAAGTTCATGAAGTTGAGAAGTCCCAGGTACACATGGTCTCAGTTAATCTAGGAGATAATAGGGAGAAAGGATTATTTGCCAAATTGAGAAGTTGCCTGTATGCTTGGTTTAGATACAGAGAAGGAAGGGACCCTGAATGAGAGGCAGTAGAGGAAACATCAGTGAGCAATCTGTGAGGATCAGGAGCTAGGGAAAGTCTAAGGGAAGAAGTAGGTTTTCAGCAGGGATTTGAAGGCTGAGCTGGAGGAAGCAGAACAAATGTGTTCAGGGTGGGAGTGCTAGGTTTAGGGGACAGCCTAGGAGAAAGGTTCAGGGAGTAGAAGATGGTTCAGAGAGCAGAAGACTCGAGGGCAGGTGAGGGTGGTGACAGAGAGTGTACTCCAGTGTACAGCTCATGGGTAGGAATGAAGCAGAAAACAAGTGCAGTAAGATAGAGGGGAGCAAGGCCATGCAGAGCCTTGAAGGGAAAGATAATGACCTTGTTCTGAATGTGAAGGGAAGAAGGATCCAGTGAAGAGAAAGAGAGGGAGTGTGGAGGGCTGAACATGTTGAAAGTGCCAAACAAGGGGGATGACCTTGGCAGTGGATTGGTGAACCTAAGTGGGATGGTCACAGAAAAAGGACACCAAGGAGGATATTGCAGTAGTCTAGTCAGATGGTTAGAGCATGGAATAATGTTTTGGCAATGGCAGTAGTAAGAGAGGGCTGCATTTTAACAATGTTAAACAGAGAGAAGTGATAGAACTTAACCAACAGACTGTAACAGAGATGCACAGGAGAAGAGTCAAAGGTGAACTCCATTCCTTGTGCACATGAAGCAACCGAGGAAAGACTGTAAAAGTGTTCTTTCTCCTGGGGTGGTGTAGCTTGTCACTAGTCTTGTCATGAATTAAATTGCATCACCCTTTGGTCGCTCGCTCGCTCACTCACTCAGAATCTCTTCCCTGTAACTAAGTGAAGCACATGCACCTGCATTTTATCAATCTCATGAATGTATCCTTGTCTCTCCTGATGTTCACCTCTCCCTCATCTCCCCCTTGTCTCTCTTAGATTGTAAGCCCTTTGGTGCCAGGTACACAGCTTGTGCTATATCAATCAATCAATAAATAAATAAATAGTCCCTGTACAAGATGTTGTGTGAAGTCCACAATTTTGCCTCCAAATGGCTAATAAACAATCAAATATAGTTGTATTCATTACTGTCTAGAACTTTGACTCTGTTTACCTTCTTTGGGTCCTAGATCAAGACAATGACTGAACAGCTCTCATAGCAACTGAAAATGTCAGCTGTAGCAAGCTCTTTCTCAAATTAGATATGTCAGGTTACTGCTGTCTGTGTCCTTCAGTGGTGGGGAAGGGCTGCAGGTTGTGTGACTATAGCCTGATGACTGAAAGTAAGTCCAATTTTCAGTGACACTCATATAGTCATCGGTTCAACAATCGGTGCACATGTCAGTAGTGATATATGTCTGATTATCTGCTGTTTTCTGCATCCCTCACTTTCTGAGCATACGGTTTCAACCAACTGTGCTACTGACTCTTCTGTAGCTAGGTTAACACTGTGGATATAAAAATCCTTCATTTTTAGCAACTTCAATTGGATAATAAATGGAAAAGATGGTTTTCTGAAAGCTGTGCAGTGCAGTTGTGACTTGATTATGGGCAGATTTTGCTTGTCTTGCTATGGACTCCTTAATCAATACTTATTGTTTAGGCATACAATTTAGGTAATAGTTTTCTTTCTATTCTTTGGATTTATTTATTTATTTAATTTCTTTATTAATATGTTTTTATCCCTCCTCTTCTGCTCACAGCTGCCCAAGGTGACTAACAATCAATAAAATAAAATATAAATTCAATAATAAATATATTAAAACACTAATAAAAACTATACAATTAAAGTGGGGTTAAATAAACCAAACCCTACCACCCTAACCCACCCCTCCTGCTCCACCCATCTCCCTTATTGAATGCCTGGTGGAACAGTCAGGTCTTGCATATTCGTCAAAAAGAGGGAAGGTCCGGGGTCAATTGGGCCTCTGCCAGAAGGGAGTTCCACAGCCTCGGTGCGACCACCGAGACTATGGAATACCTGGATACCCAGGGGATACCCCCTGCTGACTTCAAGGTCTGCTCCAGGGCCTGGGGTGTGAGGTGGTCCAGCAGGTAGGCGGGGCCCAGACCGTTTAGAGCTTTATAGGTCATAACAAACACCTTGAATCGGGCCCGGAAGACTATAGATAGATTTCATATATCTTTCATGGAAAAAAATAATTTCATCTGAGTGGGAGAAGCCAAGCAGGAAAGCTTAAGCCTTAGTAGCTTGTAGAGCTGAAGCAAGCAGGTACCTTCCTGCTTGCAAGTCATACTCACTATTTCGGGCAACCTGTCCAATGCCTGATAGGTATCCCCACACATTTGTGGATGCTCCATGGGCTGCCCAAAATTGTGCAATGCATACAAATAAATGCCTGGGGACAGTTGAGGGAGTTCCATGCAGGGTCCAGAGGCTTCAGGTACTGGCGGGGTGTTGGTGGTTCCTACTTGTGGCAACGTGGTGCAGGGGCAGGCTACAGGTGGTGGAATAGCAGGAAGTGCGAGTGTGGAGGTGGGGGCAGACCAGCTCCAGTCTCTGGCTAGACTGCATGTTACCTGCCCAGGATGCAGGCTAGGGCCTGGCTAGGAGTGTCTTGGAGCTGTAGTTCCAATCAGCTCCCTCTGCCATTTTCTAATGCCCAAGGAGCTTTTTTGACTATACTTCCCAGAAGGACCCCATAAGTCCTCAGTCTGCAGAGATAGTGCCTTGCTGGAGCCTTCTGGGAGGTGTAGTTCCAAAAAGCTACTTGAGCTTTAGGAAATGGCAGGTGGAACTGATCGGAATTACAATTTTCAGAAGCTCTCAACCAGGCCCTAGTCTGCAGTCAGGGCAGCCAACATGGCATCTTAACTAGAGAGAGATTAGCCTGTCCCACACCGCCCCCTACAGCTCCTTCTGTTCCCAACATCCGGAACACACACACACACCGGGTCCCAGAACCGTGAGTAGGAAAACCACCCACTCCCATTGCCTGGAGCCGCTGGACCCCCATTACCTGGAGCCGCAGTGAGTACGCCCATCTAGGTTCCTGACAATGGGTAGAAGATGGTGACAAATATACATCAATTGTATGTAGTTTCCTCTACCAGTTTACATAGGGTGCTTTCAGACGTTACGAGCCTCCCTTTTACCACAGTCAGTCCCCTGTGGTGGAGGAGGGCCCATAACGTCTGAAGGGGTTCCTGCCAGATGTTCACCCCAGTGAACCTCTGGTGGGAATTAGATTAACCACGGTTCCGGAGGTGAAGCCGATCTCACCTCCAGAATCGTGGTGAGCGTAACCACGCTCTGGGATCAGCAGAAGGTAACGTCTGTTACCTCTGCCGGCCCAGATCGTGGCCCGGACCATGCTGCAGGATTGGGCGCAGTGGCCGGATTTGCCGTTGCGCCCGCCTGTCTCCCAGAGGGCGGGTGGCCAGGGGGGCGAAGCTGTGCGGCCGCACGCTGCGCCCCGTGGCCTGGCCCCTCCCCAACCCCCTGTAGGAATCAGGCCGGCACGTCTAAAGGACAGATGGTCTGATTCCAGTCTGGGATCTGAAACGGATCCTGGACCGTGGTTAGAGGGAGGCCCGGCACGTCTAAAATCACCCATAGTTTTCATCAATGACATGCCCACTGGAGAGGGGGATGGGGTGTGCTCCAGAAATGAATTACCATTCACATAAATTTGCCTCCCAACTCCTTCCCCTTCCCCAACTCCATCCCAGTAAGTTCACGCATGCTAGAAGAGGTATTCTAGTACTGGTGAATCTCCTTCCCCTTTCACACTATATTTGTATCTCTAGCTGTCTATTACAATTCCTACTGTCCATTCTGCAACAGTCTTACTGACCACCAAAGACTTCCATCTTCTTTCCATAGCTGGAGCTCTGCATGTTTCACACCACTTTATTAGTCTCTTTAAGAGTTTGGCATATTTTATTAGCTAGATCCTGTTTCTTCCTATTATAACCTAAAAATATTGCTATAAAACATTAAAGAATGATGGAATCAGAGGATTAAGAAAGTCTACTTAAAGGTCTTCTGTGCAAACTAAGCTAATGGGTTAAGCTAATGTTTTAATCATAAGTCATAAGTAAACTAGTGTTGAGCTCAGTGGGGCCCATGCAATTAGTACTTGAGAAGTTCTAACTAAGCAGAAGAAGTATTCTAGTACTGGTGAATCTTTAGCATTGTGGGGAAACAGAAAATACACTCTCACAGCACTAACAATGAGACATGACTTAGGATGGCAAATAACTTGCTTCAGTCTTTTTGGCTTGTGTCTACAGTGTGATTTATTATACAATTAATCCAACTTCTCAAGTTTGATATCCTTGTGATCATTTGAAATGTAAATTTTAATGAAAATTCATTAAATCCAAGGCCAAAAGGAGTGATTCTAATTGCTTTTGAGAATCAGACTATGAAAGAATTCATTGGCAGACTTGTACAGTCTTTTCTCTTGTTTACCATTGGTTGCCTTGTAGGTACTTAATTGAAGGTCCTCTGATTATCAGCATGGGTTGACATCACTGCACTCCATGAATTTTAAACAGCGGGCCAGATGTTTAAAGGATCAGCAGAGGCATCGATAGCATGCTAGTGTGAATAATAAAACGTTTTAATTATCTACAAAAAGCAAATAAAAAGTGCAGGCTCCCTTCATTTTATTCTGAAGAAGACAATTAATGCCAACACATACAATATGTTTTGAAGTAATGACAGATAGCAGGAGACTTCTTCTTAACTAATCCACTTTTTATCTGATCAGGCGACAGGATCCCAATGTCCATGCGAAAGGAACTGAAGGTCCTTTAAAAAATGTTGTAGTCCTTATGAAAGCTGTCTGTCTTAAAATAAGATTGGTTACTTGGTTTTTCTCTTTCCTATATTGCTAAAAGTACATATTTAATTTTAAAAATTGGGTCTATATGGTCATCTGTACAAGAATAAAAGATACTAGAGAGCGGGGAATGAGGCGGCCCCCCAGCTAGGCAGGGCCCAGACAATATAGGGCTTTATAGGTCAACACCATCACCTTGAATCGGGCCCAGAAGACTATAGGAAGCCAGTGCAAAGAACGGAGCACTTTATGAATGTAAAAGTGGAGCTAACCACCCCCCCTCCCAGCCATCACCCATCTCCCTCACCGAAGACCTGGCAGAACAGCCAGATCTAGCCAGTTCACTGGGTGAGGTTGTGGTTTGGTGTGCGTTATCATCAGCATACTGATGACCAAATCCTCTCACGACCTCGCCCAGCAGCTGCATATACACATTAAACAGGAGAGGGGACAGAATAGAACCTTGCAGGACTCCACATGTGAAGTCCTGAGGATATGACAAGTAATTCCCAAGCACCACCTGCTGAGTTCTCCCAGCAAGGAAGGAACGGAACCATTTGAGAAAAATTCCGTCCACTCCGGCCCGGTCCCGCGAGTGAGGGTGAAAACAGACATGATGCTAATCACCCTTTAACCACCCTTGGTGGTTATTTATGCATGTTGCAGGGCTGTATTGGTGCCCTATGCAGCCCTGAAACATGCATAAATAACCACCAAGGGTGGTTAGCATCATGTCTGTTTTCACCCTATGTCACCAGCATCTCATGGTCAATGGTATTAAATGCCGCCAATAAATCTAACAGGATCAATAGGGCCTACTGACCCTGATCCAATTCACGGTGAAGGTTGTCGACCAAAGCCACAAGCGCAGTCTCAATGCTGAAAGCCAGACTGTGAGGAATCTAGAAAACTGACACGGTCCAGATGCCCCTGAAGCTGCTGAACCACAAACCATTCAATAACAATTCCCTAAAAAGAGAAGGTTAAAACTGGCCAGTAGCTGGTGAGGGAGTCAACATCAAGCAATGGTTTCTTTAGTAGAGGCCACACCACCTCCCCCTTGAGGCAGCCTGGTACTCTTCCCTCCCTAAGGGAGGCATTGACAACCCCTGCCAGCAGCAGTCCCAGTGTCTCCTGGCTGGCCTTAACCAGTCAGGACGGGCACAGGTCCAGTTCACAACTGGTGACTCAAACCGCCCCAAGGACATCTCCCGCATCAGCAGTTGAGACCCACTGGAACTGATCCCATAAAACAGGACAAGGTGGGGCTTTCATTACCTCTGGTTCTCCTACTGCATCAAGGGTGGCCTCAAAGTCATGGTGGATTTGAGCGATTTTATCCACCAAAAAGTAAAAAAAAAAAAACAGGTCACAGCAAGCACTGGGAAATTCCAGTTGCAGGCAGAGGAAGGCCGGACTGACCAGCCCCCTCACCACCCGGAAAAGCTCATCTGGATGCAACTTCGTGAACGCTGTGAGAGCAACAAAGAACCCCCTCTTTGCTGTCCACACGGCCATTGCATAGGTTTTAAAACTAACTCTATGCCGCAGTTGGTGAGCTTCAGTGCAAGTACAGCGCCACCATAGCTCCAACCGCTGCCCTTCACGCTTCAGATGCTGCAGATCCTCTTTAAACCAGGGGGAACTGTGTTGCTGGTGCTCAGGGAGTGGACACCTAGGAGATGTTTGATTGTTAGCATCAGTCAACAGAGTGTCCCAAAAAACCATGAGGTCATCGAGTGGACAGTCATCGAGATCGAAGGGTTAACTTCCCAAAAGCATTCTGGAACCTCTCCAATTCCATAAGTCAAAGGTGCACCCACCAAATACAAATATATTATGTATACACATTTTCACAAGCTCTTAGTGTGCTCTACTGTTAATAACATTATACACAATGCCCATAGCTGTGCATTAAAGGGCAAGGGGGCCTGGCTGTTGGGCCTGGCAGATGCGTGATAAGCATGCTATCCCAGCTGCTGCACTGACTGTCCCAGCAAGTCCACGCATGCCTCAAAACATTCATTACTCTAGTGGCATTCTCCCTAGATTCTTCCTTGGTCTGCCACCAGCACACTGACCAATAATGAATTCTGAATGGGAACCAGTAATGAATGACCAATGGGAATTCTGCCAGCAGATGGGGATAGCCTCTGCTGACCGCAGTTCAGTACAAGTGAAGGGACACCCCGATCTGCAGGATTTCAGTGAGGCTGGAGCTAGTGTTTCTCTCCCACTGATCAGCTGCTCAGTGGAGAGCCTGCTAGCCCTGCCTATTCTGAAGAACTGTGAACAGGAACATCTGCTCTTCAGGAGAGAGCAGACCCACCTCTTTCTCCTGTGGTGCTGAGGTCTACACATAACAGCGGCTACGTTATGCGACCAGGCACGGTCTGCTGAAATAGGACAAAATTGACAAGCAGCCAGCTGAATGTTTGTGTACAGTTTCCCTTAACAAATGGAAACTCCCTATGTTTATACAAGGACTTTCCCCTGGAATTAATATTCTTGTTTACGAGTTTTCATACATTATTTATTTAGCCTCCTGTGGTATGTTACTTGTCTTTACCTCTGTCAGTAAAGCAGCAGCCTTGCGTTATAGGAGCTATGTCTTGGCGATGTCTTAACATGACATGTGTCCCCTCTTTTATTAATATTTAGTGTTTATATTGCACTTTCAGTGTTGAAAGTACTTTACAATCCTTATCTAGCTCACCCTCACAACAAACCTGTGAGATAGGTCATCATTACTCTCATTGTGTAGAAATGCCCTTGCTCTTAGGTACCAATGCACAATATGTTAATAAATAAATATCAATTGGCAGAGCTCTAATAGCATGCTGAAATCACATTTTCCCTTTCTACTTTTAAAGGTTGCTGGCTGTAGTGCTCTTACTTATTTGTGCTAGCTTTCATGTATTTCTACATGACTTTATGTACATACCTGCATTTGAGCTTTTGCAGAAAGATATTTCAAGACTGGAAGAAGTGACTTTGTTTGTTAAAGACAAAACCCAAATGCAAATCACAAACAATAATTGTTTTAGTATTTGAGTGAGAATCAGCTTTGGCAAAAGCTCTCAACTCTGCTTTGCTACATGAGAGTCAGTAATCTGCAGAGCAAATGAAAAAATATATATTGTTCACTATAAATAAGAAGCACCAGTCTAACCTTGAAATTTCAAGACATCTCAAGAATTATTCCATATGATGCATTGTCAGTGTAGGTTCTTGCTACTCCAAGAAGTGACAGCGTTTAAGACCATTGCTAAAAAGGAAAGAGTCCTGTGAATGAAATAAATGCATTTGTAATGGGTTACCATTTCCCAAGGGCTGAAAGGTTACATACATGCTGACATATTTTGTGAATCAAGCCAAACCTTAAAATGACATTTGTCTGATTATACCCTGTCATAATGCTTACTCTAGTCTTTGGAGAATAGACAGAGAGAGGAGAGAGTTCTTACAAATGAATACTGATACAATTTTATGATTTATGCCAAATGAAGGCTTGCTGGGCATGGTCTGTCAAAGATTCTGCAGAAATGATCTAAAAGTTAACTTATGAAAGTAAGTTGTTAATCATTTTGCACATTTTTCAGAATAATTAATTACTGTGCTCTGCAAATTATTTTGTGTCTGTGCCAAGATAGTGACCATCTCAGAGGAGAAATAGGAATTTAGCATATAGATACAAAATGTGATCAGGAGTTAGTATATTTATTTATTTATTTATTTATTTGCATTTTTATCCTGCCCTATCCCCAGGGCTCAGGGCTGGTTACAATAAATACAAAAATGTTTATAATATACAAAATAAAAAGCAGTTAAAATCCCCTATCCATAACCTCCCAAACCCTATGAAACATTTTACCAATGAACATTTTGGTTTACCAATAAATTATTATTATTATTATTATTATTAGCTTTTATATAGTGCCAGCGATGTACCTGGTACTTTACAGAGAATAAGATAGACATGGTCCCTGCCCGAGAGTTTACAATCTAAAGACAGGGGGAGGGGAGACAGGGAAGGGGGAATAGAAGGAGAGACAAGGGATGCAACAATCATGAGGATGCAAGAATTCAGGTACACGTTCTTGGCTTGGTTACAGTACATTGGGAGTTTGCAGATAACAGGTGGGGGATAATCCTGGGTGGGAATGATTAGCAGGAGTTAGGAAGAGCAGAGCGGAAGAGGTGAGTTTTGAGGAGGGACTTGAAGGTGTGGAGGGTGGGGGCAAGGCGGACGAGGGCAGGGAGGGAATTCCAGGCGTTGCGGGGCAGCGAGGGAAAAGGGATGAAGGAGGTTGGGGGAGGAGCAGGAGGGTGAGGGAGGGGATGGAAGAGGAGCGGAGTACTTGAACAGGGGTTTGGAGGGAGATCAGGGCAGAGAAGTAGGGGGGGAGTGAGGTTGTGAAAGACTTTGTAGGTGAAGACAAGGCGCTTGTGCAGAATACGCTCAGGAAGGGGAAGCCAGTGGAGAGAGGAGAGGAGAGGCTGCACATGGTCAAAGTGACGGGCTAGGTGGATGATCTTGGGAGCAGAGTTTTGAACAGAGATGGAGGAAAGGTGAGAGCGGGGAAGGCCAGTGAGGAGGAGGTTATAATAGTCAAGGCGTGAGATGACTAGGGCGTGGATGAGAGTTTTGGCAGAGGCGACAGACAGAAAAGGGCAGATCTTAGCAATTTTGTGGAGGGAGAAGCGGCAGGATTTGGCCACGGAGTCAATGTAGGGTTTGAAGGTAAGGTGTGACTCGAAGATGAAGCCCAAGCTATGGGCTTGGGGAACAGGGAGGATGGAGACCCCATCAATGGCAATTGACAGGGAAGAGGGAGAGGAAGGATTGGGAGGGAAGATAAGGAGTTCAGTTTTCGCCATGTTCAGTTTGAGTTGGCATTGAGACATCCAGGCGGAGATATCAGAGAGACAGTTAGTGAGATGAGCTTGAACAGAGGGGGGGCAGGGAAGAAGTGGAGATATAGAGTTGAGTATAATAAATATAATGCTTTACCAATAAAATAAACAGAATATTTTACCAATAAAACCCATTGAAACATTTTACATTGCCTCTGGAATATGAGCATACTCAGGCTTAGATGAACCTCCAGAGGAAGGGAGTTCCATAATTGCGAGGTAGCCACTGAGTATGTTATTATTATTATTATTAACAAACATTTATATAGCGCAAGCAGTGTACCTGGCACTTTACAAAGTAATAAAATAGACACGGTCCCTGCCCCTAGTATGCCTCTCTATATGCCCTTGCTATGCAAAGCTGGGTAGATATTACTTGCAAGATGGCATACCTGGCTGACCACAGAGGCTACAACAGGAAATAAGGAAGGAGGCAGCTTTCAGATGTATGAGGCCCAGGTCATTTAGGGTTTTATAGGTAAATCAGTATTGTGTCTGGGAAGCCATTGGTAACCAGTGTGGAAGACTGGTATAATATGCTCACAGTGACCCACCCTGAACAAAAGTAGCTGCCCCACCTAATATGGGTAATTTCATAGAAGATAAGCAAGTTCTTAGCTGGTATAGACACACCTACTTTTTAATGGTGCTTGGAAACATCTTTCTCACTCTAATGTCTGAAAAAAGTAGAATTCTTTTTGTAATCTAAGGCTCAGGTTAATAATGATAGAGTTAACTGGATGAGATTAAGAAACAACCTGAAGTTATAGGCAAGTGCTGGGGTTACCCTCCACCCCAAATGAAGAAGGTTGGCCAATAAATAAAAGTGGCCAAACCTGGGGCACTGGCCCGAAGCAGAGCAGCTGTCCGTCTGATGTGCGGACCCACACTGCTGCTTTGCTTCAAGCCGGCGATTGCCCCGGGCAACACCACAACATTGCAGATGCTCTAGTCTGCATCTCTCTGGTGTGTGTGTCAGGGAGGTGCGCACGGATGGACCGTGGCCCGAGGAACCCATCAGGTCCATCTGCTCCAGACCCAAGTGGGCCTGGGAATAGGTGGATGGATGCAGGGGCACACCCCTGGAACAGCTCTGGGGGTGGGCAGCCCTTCATTCATCTGAAAACACACATTGTAAGTTATAGATGGCAGTTCATCTCACTTACCCCAACTTTACCAAACAGTTTACCTTATGCTTGTTCGCCACACAGTTTTTATACCAATATGACTATATCAGCTTTGTTTTAGGTGATTGCTGGTGTTGAAACGCATGATCTTAATGCAGTTATCCCTTTGTATTAATATTGCTTATGTCTATAAATGTATAGGAATAGATTTAATTGATGTAAAGGATCAACCACTGTAGGAGTTGTTCTATGTTGGTTTCTAAATAGTGTCTTTATATAGCAACAAACAGCTGTGTTGACAAGTACTTACTAGGCAACATTTATATTCAACTTGGAAAGGGTTAGTGAAGATACCTACAGCAGATGCTAAAACTAATTACACTACAGAAAGTAATCAAGTAGAATAATAGATATATTGCCTACATTCTAAATTACATTAATAAACCAACTAATTACTATATTGTAACACTGTAATTTTATGGGGAAAGGAAATAATAGTAAGGAGAAAACCAAAAGAAGAAAAAGAAGGTAGAGCTGGGCAGGAAAACAAAGAATGATTAGCTTATCTTCCCTGCAAGGCAAATTGTAATGACATGTTGAATTGAATAGACAGATGACAAGAGCTTCATACTCATTTGGTGATGGCTTCTAATTCAAAATAAACAACAGCACCTATGTAAAGAAACTAAGGGGGAGAAAGAGAGAGGAAGCGACTCATGTAAATTTTTAAAGTGATAACATGTTTCAGATATAGTAGTAGTATTCCACATTGCATTTATGCGGAACTGTTCCTATCAGTTACTCTGATGAGAAATATGATTAGAGCAGTCAGCTGTGGAAAGGAACTAAAGAACTCCATGCACAATAGATTAGCAATTTATAGCTATCACCAGTATTGAAAGTGTTTGATTGACTAATCTACTTACTATAAAACAACAGGACAATCTGGCTCTTTAAAATGACTGTCAGTTTTTTAAAAATTACAAACACCAGCTATTTCTTCACTGGAGCATTCAGAGAAAAGGGTGTATTTGTTTCTATGTGTAATTATCTAGTAGACACAGAGATGATTTAATTTCTCTGACAATATATGTTTCAAGATGCTAACTGTGCTCTTTGTTTTTAAGTCTGACTGGAAGTTTGACTGTAGAATTTCATGTGCGTGGTGGAGATCCTATCGTGCAAATTTCATGCTAAGAGAAAATCAGTTTGTTTCATATTCACAAATCTATACTTCTATTGCACAATAGATTATTTATTTATTTATTTAAAACTTATATCCTGCCCCTCCTGCCCAAAGGTAGCTTGGGGCGGCAAACAACATAAAATAAATCTACACATTTTAAAACAAATAATAAAAACTCACCCTCCCTCCCAACCCCCCCAAGCCCCACCCCCTCGCCAAAGGCCTGACGGCACAGCCAGGTCTTATACAAACGTCGAAACAACAGGAGGGTGGGGGCCAACTGAGACTCCTCCGGGAGTGAATTCCACGGCACAGGGGCAGCCACCGAAAAAGATCTCACATCAGTGGCGACCCGTCTGGCCCGGGGAACCTCCACGGTGTTAGGGGGGGACGACACAGGGGGGAAGTGAACCTGACTAAACAGTACGATGGGTTCGTAGTTCCCCTGTATGCACGCGAGGGGGCAACACGTGGATCGAGAACACCCCTCAGGTTGTAATAGGGCCGCTGGCTTTGGGGTAAGCGGCGGCCTATCTCATCATCGGGGGGGAGACAGCGAGGCCCTGAGTGAGCCCCCTCTCGTGCGTACTGGTTGCAAATGCAACTCCTTAACCCCCACGAACTCTCCCACTTCACACGTGCCCCGGGAATCCACACAGGGGGAAAGGGGGTGCTCACTGGTGCGGAGAAACGGGACAGGGACCCTATTAGTGCAGGGTCCTGGGGAAAGGAGGAGTCACACGCGCTGACAAGGGAAGGTGGAGGTTTGAGGGATGCAACCCCCAGGGGGGGGAGAATCAACAGGACAGTGCCCCACACCCACGCCTCCCGCTCACACTCACCCACTTCCAGTACCACTACTCCCACTAACTACAACTATGCACTCACCGCGACCACACCCACGCGCCACACACTCACGCTCCGTCCACACTCCACACACTCCTTCAGGATTCCTCAACTCCGATCAGCACAAGGGGCCAGTCTGCAGCAACGCTGTTCACCGGCGTCGCTCTGCAGCCCCCAGGCCTCCTTTTATCCATCTCTTCCCAGCCCCGCCTTTTCCTGGAGGCGTGCTGAGCGGCGCGGTGTTTGTGCTGGCCCCGCCCCTTCCTGGGGGCGTGCTGAGCGGCGCGGCGTTTGTGCGGGCCCCGCCCCTTTTTTCCCCGCTCGCCTTGCTCCCAGGCGCTTTTGCGGCGGCGGGGGTTGGTCCCGCTGCTGCTGTTGGGGAGGCTGTTTGTTTTTCCTCCACCCTCGAGCCCGGGTAAGTCGCGCTCTGACACACGGACGATCTCAGGGGTCGCACGGGCACATGGGGAGTGAGGTGATTAGCTGAATAAGTGGTTTCCTACCAATTATATGGAAGGTTGGGGTGAAAAGACATTAAGTTCTTAAAAGGAAACCCCATCCCCAATAATTTTTCTCCAGTCTTGTTACAGTCTGCTGAGAAAGTTCCGGTGGGGCCAGTGGTAGGGTTTTCCACACTGAGTGGGGAAGAAGTTGGGAGAGGGCCTTGAGTCCCAGCAATTGTTTTTATATACACATTAAGACAGGATTTTTGAATATATATAACTATCAATCTTCAGAAGTAAACTTTCCACTTTTAATGCCTTTTTTCTGTCAGGATCTCTTTGATATGTGCACTATTCTTTGTGGTGTTGTACACTTTAATTACAAGGCCTGATCCTCTAGAAGATGAATTTTGAGTGCAATACTAGCTTTTAATTATATGCCCCTCCCCCCCCAGTTTGTTTCTCACATTTCTGCTTCTCCATGTGTTGTATGGAGGTTAGGCTAGCTATGTAAAAGTCTTCAAATATGTTAATACTTAAAAAGAAGAACAAATTAATCCATATTCAGCTTGTCGGTGCATCCGGAATGAGACAAGGACTCCAAGTTGGGTTTTCACGGCCACATTCTTTATTCAAATTATAATTAGGCTAGTGGGGTAATTGCCTCTAAGCAATTCAGGTCCAGCACTCCCAATTTGAATAACCATTAGTAACATAACTAAACAGGACTTGGCCTGGATGTGCCGTCCAGTGCCAACCCCAAACAATGTCTCCCCTTTTGCTCACTGGCCCGAGACCATGATTGAAGGGAACAGCGTCCTTTACGGACTGGAGTAAGGATACAGCACCAAAGGATTGAGGACCGTGCTTGTCCTTACCCTCCTTCTGACAGGCACCTCTCCCCGGGATGTGACCCTCGCACTTGCCGTACCCTGCTTTTGCGCCAGGTGTCGCATCCCCATCTCTTAAGGAGATGCCTCCAAATGCTATTACTTATCTATTTAAACATCTAACAGTGCTGGACCCCTGCCACTAAGGGACCACCGATTCTCCATTGGATGATCCCGACTCCCACCCAGCCTAATCGAACCTAAAACTTCAACCAGTTTTGCCTTCAAGGTAGCCAAATACATGCTGTTGCCTTCTGGTGACAAGTGTACCCTGTTCGGGTGATAAAGCTCGAGTGCCCATGGTGAGAGAGTCTCATACCTCCCTTAGAGTGAAGCCATTTCCCCACCTCCCTGTTCATATTACGTCAAGTTTTATCACCTTTTCGTGGTTTAGAGCTTTATCCCACCTCAATCGCGCTACCAAATCTGTCCAAATTAGGGTAGCCTGTGGGAAAAGTCGTTCCACCTCTAATAGGTTGGCCTTGATGTTGACGACCATTGCCACCCCTTTCAACCTTGGTATGTCATTCTCTCCCAGGTGGATTAACACAAAGACTGGTGGCTTGCTTCCCGCCACCACCTGTAGCGTGGGGAGTAGCTGATGCCATCGCAATCCACTTCACCCCATCCAGCGAATCTCCACTCTGTTCGCCAATCCCAGCTGGGTTTCCCAGCAAGTCTGGCCCTCAGCCTTTGCGGCCCATCAGACTAGACTGTGTCCGATGATCCATACCAGACTCCTGCTGTGGTACCTCACCACACCTGAATGAACTAGACGGAATCCAATGATTAGCGTGCCAGATCCTGGATGCACGTGCGGTATGACCAGGAGTACCACCACCCTACTGCTCGTATTTCCTGCTCTGGGAGGCTTGCTTCAGCTGCAAAGCATGCTGCCCCGATACGGAAAGCGTGTGACCCATATTCAGAGGGGTGAGAGGCCGAGGTAACTCAATGCGCTTCGCAGCACCCCTGTAAACTGGTATCAGGTCACAGAGGGGCCATGTCCATGCCTAAAAAAGGGGCCAACTAATGGCGGTCGGACCTTACTGTACTCCATCACCGCTCGAATGGGGCATAATTCAGGAGAGCCCACCCTGTGAAGGGTCACCACGTGTCCCTTGCTCCGCTGATCCATTTTGGACCATCACAGGTGCAGGCGGAGTGTGTTGCTGCCCAGCCTTACGTCCTCAATGGAAAGAACTCGCCCTGTGCAATCCCGCCTAAACTCAGCTACGATCTCGCTCATGCGGAAGACTCTGAAAAAGGCTACCTTGAAAGCAGTTGCAAATGATAATGCTTCAAAAGAGTTAAAACAAATATTTATTCTAAAGAGGAGGGCGGGTGTGATAGGGGCCCTGCTATCTGGCTCTCTGGCCTGCTCTCACGACCAGCTCTCCAACATTCTCTGGCTGAAAAAACCTCTATCATGCGGGGGGACCCTGCCAAGCCACTGCTGGCGATGGTACCCACAGCCGCCCTGCGGTGCCTTAACTGCAGCATCTGCGCTTCAGGGATGGGGAAGCCCATTCCCCAGCCCCGCTGTGCTCGAAATTATTATTATTATTATTATTATTATTAGCATTTGGATAGTGCCAGCTGTGTACCTGGTGCTTTACAGAACAATAAGATAGATGCGGTCCCTGCCTATGACTTACAATCTAATAGACATGGAGGGGGGAGACAAGGAGAGGGGACATAGGGGGAGACAAGGGATAAATAACATTCAAGCAGATGCAAAGTCTCAGGTGCATGTACTTGGCTTGGTTGCAGTTAGGCAGGAGTCTGAGGGGAGGGCAGACAGTAAATATTGAAAGGAAAGTTCTAACAGGCGTAGGGAAAGGCGGCGAGGAAGAGGTAGGTTTTGAGGAGGGACTTGAAGGTGTGGAGGGAGGGGGCAAGGTGGATGTGGTCAGGGAGGTAGCTCCAGTCATGGGGGGCAGCAAGGGAGAAGGGATGAAGGCGGTTAGGGGAGCAGGGGAGACAAGGGAGTGCGAGGGAGGGGGGTAGAGGAGGAGCGGAGAGTGCATGCAGGAGTATCTAAGGAGACTACAGCTGAGAGGTAAGGGGGAGCCAGGTTGTGAAGGGATTTGTAAGTGAATACACCAGGAGTTTGTGAAGGATGCGTTCGGGAAGGGGGAGCCAGTGAAGTGAGGAAAGTAGAGACTGCATGTGGTCGAAGCAATGGGCTGAGTGGATGACCCTAGCAGCGGATAAGGGGGGGACCGGTGAGAGCAGGGGAGGCCAGTAAGGAGGAAGTTGCAGTAGTCAAGGCGAGAGATGACCATGGCTTGAACAAGGGTTTTGGCTGAGGAGACAGAGAAAGGGGCGAATCCGAGCAATGTTGTGGAGGGCAAAGTGACAGAACTTGGCAACAGAGTCGATGTAAGGTTTAAAGGGAAGGTGAGTATCGAAGACGAAGCCCAAGCTCTGAGCTTGGGGAACGGGGTAGATGGTGACCCCATCGATAAGGATGGACAGGGAAGAGGGAGAGGAAGGGTAGAGAGGAAAGATAAGCTCAGTCTTAGCCATGTTGAGCTTGAGCTGACGTTGGGACATCCAGGCGGAGATATCGGAGAGACAGTTGATGAGGCGAGCTTGGACAGAAGGGGAGAGAGAGGGAGTGGAGAGATAGAGTTGAGTGTCGTCAGCATAGAGGTGATATTGGAAGCCGTGGGAGGCAATGAGTTTACTGAAATTCCCGGAAGGCCCTCAAATATGCCACCCGGGTTTGAGTTGCCAAGGATTCCTGTATGATGTTGTACAGCTCTAGGATCCAAGGATCCATAGTGCTGGAGGGAGGGATTCCAGCAACGGGCTGACTCCTGCTGCCAAGGAGTGGAAATGCTCCATCTGGAAGAGAGAGAGCGCATCGGCTATCCCGTTATTAATGTTGGGTACATGCCTGGCAACAAACAGAATGTTGTGCCTCAAGCAAGCTAACACTAATGCCCTAACCAGATTCATGACCCAGGAGGACCCTGAGGACAGGGAGTTGATCACGTGCACTACTGCCATTTTGTTGCACCAGAACAGGATGAAGTGGTCAGCAAAATCGGCAGCCCAGAGGTGTACTGCCAATACAACTGGAAAACATTACAGGAATGTCAGGTCCCTGGTGACCCCTTGCTCTGACCACTCTGGCGGCCATAGGGCAGCACACCACTTGCCCTGAAAATACACCCTGAAACCACAACTCCTGCTGCGTCCGAGTGAACCTGGAGCTCGGCCTCGAGCAGGAGTTGTTCCCGCCAGAAGCTGACCCTATTAAACCTGTTGAGGAATTCTGCCAAAATCTGGAGGTCATTTCTCATCTCCCTAGTGACCCTGACATGATAGTGAGTGTGTGTGTGTGTGTGGGGGGGAGGGTTTCCCTTTCAGTTGGCAGTACAAACGCACCAGGAAAGCCTGTCCGGGGGCTACCACTCTGCAAGCGAAATTCAGGCTCCCTACCAAGGACTGTAGTTCCCACACTGTGATCTTTACAGCGGCGTAGCACTTCGCTATTTTGGCCTGTAGAGAGGCCAGCTTATCCCTGGGCAGACGGCAAAGATCCCTAACTGTGTCGAGCTCTATTCCCAAATATGATCAATCACAGCACAAGAGCAGTTTAAAGGCCTATGCTGTGGCAGTGCAGGCAGCAAAGAAGCAGTTCTTTGCTGCCCTTATTGCATCTGCAAAGTCATGTCCAGCAGAGCTTTTCTGAGTGGTGAAAGGTTTGGTCAGTGCTGCTTGTCTCCACCTGGAGCAATCCAGTGACCGCTGTGACCGGTTTATCAAGTACTTTGTAGATAAGATCGCTCGCATCCACCATGATTTAGGTTCTGCAGTTATTGCAGAGGATCATCTTGGGATTATGGATGCCCCATCCTGTCCTGTTTTGTGGAATCAGTTTCAGATGGTGGCGCCTGCTGATGTGGAGCAGTTTGTGCCACTACTTGTGAGCAAGATCATCTGTTTGTGCCACTACTTGTGAGCAAGATCCATGCCCGTCCTGGCTGGTGAAAGCTAGCCAGGAGACGTTATGGTCGTTGTTGGCCGGGGTGGTTAGTGCCTCCCTTCGGGAGGGCAGGGTGCCTGACTGCCTAAAGGAGGCTGTGGTTAGACCCCTGCTCAAGAAACCATCTCTTGATGCTGATGCTCCTGCCAGTTATCAGCCGGTCTCTAACCTTCCCTTTTTAGGGAAGGTTATTGAACGGGCTGTGGCACAGCAGCTCCAGGAACATCTGGACCGCAC
>QEPC01001360.1:2514276-2604094 GCA_003113815.1 Sphenodon punctatus
GAGTTGGAGAGAGACACATTAAAGGAGCGGTCAGAGAGGTAGGAGGAGAACCAGTTATGGACAGAGCCACAAAAGCCAAGAGAGTGAAGGGAATCCAGCAAGAGTGAGTGGTCAACAGTATCGAAGGCAGCAGAGAGATCAAGGAGGAATCAAGGAATGAAGGCAGCAGAGAGATCAAGGGGAATGCATTCAGCACAAGCTCCCCATCTTCACCTTCAAGGTTCTTTATAGCCTTGCTCACCCATATCTCTCCTTTCTTGTATCGCACCACATTCCTGCCTGGGAGCTTCACTCATCTTCTGTCCCCACCTCGCCTGCTTGCAACTCCCCTGCTTCTGTAAATTGCTGCCTCCCATGCCTGGAACTCCCTCCCTGAACACATTCGTTCTGCTCCCTCCCTCCAGATGTTCAGATCCCACCTGAAAACCTACCGCTTCCATCAGGCTTTCCCTGGTCATGAGTCAAAAGGCTTGTCATGAGTGAAATTGCATCCTCATCCCTCCCTCACTCAGAATCTCTTCCCTGTAGTTAAGTTAAGCACATAAACCACATCATGGCCCACCATCAGCAGTGAGTGCACCCTCTTTAATCATTATGCTAACCAAGCAGTTCACAAAAATGCAGGCTAGCAAGGGACATTCGATCAAGGAGGATACAACAATCCTGCAAATCAGTCTGCAACTGCATGGAGAAATAAATCCCACCAAAAGCCAGCAAGCACAGGCCCCAGCAGTCAAAATATTAAGAAATCAGACATTCACACACACACCAGGGTCATCCTATCGGCATGGCATTGGTACTATGGCACTGGTAACTTGAACAGACCTGGCAAAGGGAAGTGGAGTCAGACAGAGAGATCCCAGTTTGACCTCATGTTGCCAAGCAGCTGGTAGAACTGTAGAAGCTACACTTTATAATTAGGCTCTGTTGTGCCATGCCACAGCCTAGACAACACACACAACCCTTCAAAACAGTCTGCAACTGCATAGAGAAATAAATTCCACCAAATGCCATCAAGCCCAGTCCTCAGCAGTCACAAAATTAAGAAACCAGACATTCACCCTCCCCACCTCCCCCGGTGGCACCCACTTTGCATGACATTAGTACTATGGAACTGGTAACTTGAACAGACCAGGCATTAGCCAAGGGGAAGTGGAGCCAGGCAGAGAGATGCCTCTGGCCTCATGGTGACAAATGCCAACCAAGCAGCAGGCAGAACTAGAAGCAGTGTGGCACCCAATATTTTTTTTTAATTTTTTTTTAAAAACTGCATGGCATGGTAAAGTCAAACATAACCCCCCATCCCCCAGCATTGGCCCTATGGGCAGGCCAGGCCAGATCAGGCACCCTTCCCTCCCCAATCGATTACTTGCAGATCCAGCAGCACTGTAGCACATGGCCAAATTCACCAAAGAGAATGGACAAAATGGCTGCAGCCACTTTTATTTTGCCCTTCCAGCCAATCAAAAGCTTGCCATCTGGCTTGGCCAGCTAATCAAAACTTGCCATCTGGCTTACCATCACTCAGCTGTCCCCTCCGATACCTCCCTCCTACCAAATATGGCACTAAGTTTCATTTTCAGAAGAAGCTCAACTGTTCACTTCCCCCCACCCCCGTGCAGCAGTTTCCAAAGTTTTCTGAATAACAGCCTTGGTCTTTGGAACTTTGGACTTTCCGAATCTATGGTGATTTCTGAAGTTTTCTGAAGACCAAGTTACAGCCCTATCCACCACAGCCCGGAGCAGACCTTGGCCATGGCAGCAGTTGTCACTTATGAAAGCACCAATCATTGTAATTATGCTGTTCTCATAGCATTACTCCTGATGTGAATGCAAGGCATAGTGAGTTTGAAAGAACCAAGCCACACATGCCAGCCCATAGAGCAAGGATATATATTTTTTAATCTTGCCTGTCAAGGTGAGACTGCTTGTTTGTATTAATGATTTGTTCCTTGTGTAGTGAGCGCTTTACCTGTATTTTTTTGGTTTAACTATTAGCAGGCAGCAGAATAGTCATTTTCTCTAACATAGCTTTTTAAATTTTATTTTATTTTTGGTGATATTTTGTTGTTTGTTTTGTGGAGAGGAATAAGGGGTTGCCTGCATGTGGTGAATTATAGCTATCCTCCTGCCTACTTTGTCAATCAGACACTCCTATTGAATCTCCCCTTTATGTGATTTATTCAATCAGTGCAGGCTGGAGCTAAAATGAATACATGTTTTCATGTTTGCAAATATTATTTGCATTTTCGGATAGCTTGCCGAATATTTGAATACTTACTTGGCACAGAAACCATCTTAGCATGTCTGTTTACTTCAGTATTCAGTCTGGTTATTTTGATCACTGAGGTTCTTTGGTGGTGGTTGTTATTTTAATTATACCAGCCATGTGCCTGATGTTGAACAGTGATGATTGAGAAAGGTCTCTGCCCAAATGGGTTTATAATCTAGGATGGAAATGAGAGACATCTTTATGTGTGTCTTTAAATGCTGTTATACATAATATATTAAATATTAAATATAAATATTTAATAAAATATAAATATTTTAATTATAATATTTTCATCAAATATGAAAAGAAAAGTGATTTTTTCACTAAAAGAATAATTTTCCATTTAATTTTAGTCTGATTTCATTAGAACAGATGAAAGGACGTTGTTCCTAAGAAAGAATGAATTAACAATCCCAACAGCAACAAAACTACAATTTAGCAATTTTCTCCCACCTTCACGGCATATGAATACTGAAAATGTCACACACTGTTCTGGAGCTCTGACAGCTCTGTATTCATGATGTAAGTTAAGAAGTATGCAGTTGTTAGAGGGATGGTTCATATTTCGTCTGTTTGTTTGATGGACATGTGAGAAATGTAAAATCCGACCTTCAGTATTTTATTCAATCTGAGGACTATGAGATGAGCATGCACAAGTTGTCTTCAGACAGGTTCTTCAAGCACATCTTTCAATACTTATAATACAAAAAGTCAGTACATGATGAAAATTACAGTAGATAGACTATGGGGAATTACTTGAAAGAATTTGTAAATTTAATATGAAGCCAAAACATCTGTTCGAACAAATTTCCCAGAGGTAATGTGGCAGAATGTATTGGGTACAGTCTGGGGGGGGGGAGGGAAGACTCTTTATTCCACAAAGAAATAAATACCTACACCGAATGCAAATATTATGCTATTCTGAATCTATTATTCACTGGATAATCTTCTGGAAATAGGGGCAAGTATTCTCATCAGTATAAACGTCTTCTTTTTTTCCTCCAGTTCAAAAAAAGAAATTGTGCAATACTAGGAATCTTTTTGATACTGATAGACAGTGGTGGGTTGTGCACCCACTACTGTGGGCAAAAAGAAAAACTACAGTGTAAAGAAAGCAGAACATAATACAATGGGCTTATGAAGAAAGTTAACATTGACCTCATAAAATAGTCAAAAGGCTTGAAAAGGTTTATTTTTGTGTTCTCTTTGAAGTTTTTGGAAAACAGCTATTGAAAAATATAGGCAAGGCTTCAAAAAGTCGTAGTTAGACTATTATATCCCCTTTTCTTCCATGGGTGTTAGCAAACGTGCTGACGGAGTGCCACTGTCACAACTGAGACTGGGACAGGAAGTTGAAGATGACAAGGTCCAGACCAGGTTGGGCCACAAACCAAACATTCTCATGGTTGGAGCTTGGGGGGTGAGAGATGCACAAATGTGTGGCCGGTCAGTCTTGTCCCGGACAAGGCTGACCGGCCACACATTTGTGCATCAAGTTGTCCCCATGCTGTGCTCAGAGCACCGCCCACCTGCATGATGGGAACCCATGGTGGCCAGTGTCAGCTGCAATGGCAGATCTGGACTGGGTAAGAGTGGGACACACACGTTGTAGCCTCCTGTGGCCTGCTTTGGTCCGATCAAGCGGACCTTAGCCTAGGTGGCGGCCCCTGAAGTCTCTGGGATTGCAGTCCAGGCTAGCCACCGACATCTCAGGGCAATCCCGAGCCAACATCTGGCAGCACCTTTACAAACATGCAGATTAGGTCCAGCCAAAGCGGCCCACAATCATATTTGTTAACACCCCTTGTCGTGGACGGATCATTATCTCCTCCAGACCGATTTCCTGGCACATGTCTGCCCCTGGAGAGGTGTAGGACCAGTTTGGTTGGTCTGCCCTTGGAGACTTATGAAACCAGAGAGGTGCCCTAGGGGAATTGCCTCCTGATCTCGATGACCATTCACTCGATGACCTCATTGTCTTCTGGAACAATTTGTTGACTGAAGTCACTGACCGAACAGCTCCCAGGCATCTGCCGGGACGGAATGCCGACGACGTGGGTCCCCTTGGTTTACAGAGGACCTGCGAAGGGTGAAGCGGGAAGGACAGTGGTTGGAGCGATGGTGGCACCGGAGCCGTGCTGAAGCCGACTGATTGCAACATAAAAGCTAGTTTAAACGCTTATGCTGTGGCGGTGTGGGCAGCAAAGAAAGAGTTCTTTTCTGTCCTCATAGAATCCGCAAAGTCACGTCCAGCGGAGCTTTTCTGGGTGGTGTAGCGGCTGGTCAGTCTGGCCTCTCTCTGACTAGAACTGGAATCTTCCAGTGCCTGCTGTTTCACATTTGTTGACTTTTTTGTGGATAAAATCACTCAGATTCACCATGACTTCGATGCTGCACTTATAATAGTAGGTGAACCTGGGGGGGTGGAGGACCCACCTTGTCTGATTTCATGGGATCAATTTCAGTCAGTGTCGCCCGCTGATACGGCAGAGGTCCTTGGGGCTGTAAGGGCCACTGGTTGTGAATTAGATCTGTGCCCATCCTGGCTGGTCAAGGCCTGCCGGGAGACATTAGGGCCATTGCTGGCGGGGGTTGTCAATGCCTCCCTTAGGGACGGCAGGGTGCCAAGTGAGGCCCCTGCTCAAGAAACCATTTCTTGACATTGACTCCNGTGCCCGTCCTGGTTAGTAAAAGCTTCCAGGGAGATGTTGGGGACGGTGCTGGCGGGGGTTGTCAATGCCTCCCTTAGGGACGGCAGGGTGCCAAGTGAGGCCCCTGCTCAAGAAACCATTTCTTGACATTGACTCCCTGGCCAGCTATCAGCCAGTCTCTAACTTTCCCTTTTAAGGGAAGGTTATTGAATGGTTGGTGGCCGGTCGGTCTTGTCCCGGACAAGGCTGACCGGCCACACATTTGTGCATCAAGTTGTCCCCATGCTGTGCTCAGAGCACAGAACCCAGGGGCATCTAAATCGGGTCAGTTTTCTTGATCCCTCGCAGTCTGGTTTTTGCCCTGGGTTTGGCACGGAGACTGCACTTGTGGCTTTGGTTGATGAACTGCACCATGAATTAGACCGGGGCAGATCTTATATTTTAATTCTACTGGATCTGTCGGCTGCATTTGATACCGTTGATCATGAGATGTTGGTGGTTCGGCTGTGGGACCAGGCTGGGGTGGGTGGAATTGTTCTTGAATGGTCTTGCTCGTTCCTGGCCAGGAGAACTCAGTGTGTGGTTCTCAGGGAATGTACTTCATCTCCCCAGGACCTCACATGTGGAGTCCCGCAGTGTTTTATTCTGCTCCCCCTCCTGTTCAACGTGTATATGCAGCCTTTGGGCAAGGTCGTGAGAGGGTTCGGCATGTGTTGTCATCAGTGCACTGATGACACACAACTTTACCTCTCTTTTTCTGTAGACCCAGACCTGGCAGTCTCGGTGCTCACCCACTGCTTGGCAGCTGTGGGGGACTGGATGAGGGCAAGCCATCTGAAGTTGAATCCTGACAAGACGGAGGTGATGTTGGTGGGTAGGACTGGGGGGGTGGCCCCCATCATCGATGGGGTCTGCCCCCCTGTGGTCACATAGGTCCGTAGCCTGGAGGTACTCCTTGACTCACAGCTCCGCCTGGATCTCCAGGTGGAGGCTGTGGCAAAGGGAGCATTTCACCAATTACATCTGGTATGACAGCTGCGGCCGTATGTTTCAAACTCGGATCTGGCCACCATCATCCATGCCGTTATAACCTCTAGACTAGACTACTGTAACACACTCTACGTGGGGCTGTCTTTGGGGACGGTCTGGAGGTTGCAGCTGGTGCAGAATGCAGCAGCCCGTCTCTTAACAGGGACGGGTCGCTGCGAGTACATTACACCTGTGCTCCGTTTTCTGCACTGGCTGCCTATTATCTTCCGGGACCAATTCAGGGTGTTAGTAATGACCTACAAAGCCCTAAATGGCCTGGACCCGGTTTACCTGTGGGACCGCCTCAGGCCCCAGATTGCATTGCGGCCCCTGTGATCGGCCGGGGGCGCCCGACTCGAAGTCCCCTGCGTTACCCGGGTGGCGAGGATGGGAAGGGCATTCTCGGTGGCCGTTCCTAGGCTGTGGAACTCCCTTCTGACAGAGGCCTGCCTGGCCCCGGACCTTCCCCTTTCCGTAGACAGCGTAAGACCTGGCTGTTCCGCCGGGCATTTGGAGAGGGAGACGGATAGGGTGGGGTGGGGTGGATAGAGGAATTCTGCCCTTTTAGTTCTTTTTATCCTTTTAAATGTTTTAAATTATATTTTATAAATGTTTTATTGATGTTTGTAAGCCGCCCCGAGCTGCTCTTGAGCAGGAGGGGGCGGGGTATAAAACTAGTAAAAAAAATAAATTAATGTAAGGATAAAAAACTTGTGATATCAAATTACCTGATATTAAATATAAGGGCTAGTTTCTCAACCTTTCTGTACTACCTTATGAACAGAAGATTATAGACTGCCCTCCCTTAGGTGTTATCCAGGTCCAGATGTAGGAGAATTTTTCAAATTTATATACCGCCCTTTCCACAGAGACACAGGGTGCCTTACAATCCATAAAAACAATGAAATTCATACAATAAAACACTCCCACCCTCCCCTCAAAACTCCCACTCCAACCCTACCCAATAACCCAAGCAACCCTTATCCTTGCCCACCAAATGCTCTTTCAAGTTAAAATGTTTTACACCACCTCTGAAAGAAGTTCTGGTTCAGGAGAACGTCCCCTGGGAAGGAAATTCCATAAAACTTGGGCAGCAACTGAGAATGCCCTCCCAACACACTCCTACCCCATGGACAAGGCTAACAGAGATGGAACCCATAAAAGGGCGCCCCTCGCCGACTGTAGGGGACACAATGGGACATGGTGGGACAGGCGGTCTTTCAGATATAGGGACCCAGACCGTTTAGGGCTTTAAAGGTCAAAACCAGCCCCTTGAATTGTGCCTGGAATGCTATAGGTAGCCAGTGCAGACTTGGAGCACCTGTATAATGTGTTCCCAGTGACTTGTCAGAAAGGAGGTGAGCTGCTGAATTCTGCAGCAGCTGCAGCCTCCAAACAGTCATCAAGGGCTGCCCCACATAGCCCCAAGGGCTGCATGTTGCAGCATGGATGCAGTGGCCAGGTCTGAATGAGAAACAAAAAAGGCTGCAGCCTCCTTACCAGTTAAAGTTGGTGAAAAGTGCTCCTGGCCACTGCCGCCACCTGATATTCCAGGTGCAGCGAGGGACCCAAAAGCACTCCAAGACTGTGAACTTGAGTGACCAGAAGAGTCTGGACCCCATCAATGTCAGGTGTCCCAATTCCCTCCCAAGTCACAGGGCCAGCCAACCATCATCACTCCAGTCTTGTCAGGATTCAGCTTCAATCAGCTCACCCTCATCCAGTCCCCAACAGCAGCCAGGCATCGGGTAAGCACTGAGACTGCGGGACCAGAGTTGGATGAAAAAGTGAGGTAGGGCTGAGTATTATCAGCATATTGATGACACCTCACACCAAACCTCGCCCAGCGGCCTCAGATACACATTGAACAAGAGGGGAGACAGAATAGAACCCTGCAGGACACCACAGGGGAGATCCTGAGGGGATGATGAGAAATTGCCCATCACCACACGCTGATACTTCCCTGACAGAAAAGAATGGAACAACGGCAAGAGTGATCCCGTGCACCCCTACTAGGTCCTGTAGTCATGTCAACAACACCTCATGGTAAACTGTATCAAAGGACGCAGAAAGATCTAACAAAATCAGCAAGGTAGTCCATCTCCGGGTAGTCTATCTCCTCTTGTCTATCTTCAGGTGCAGATCATAGACTAAAGAAGTTAATTTTCAAAAAATGCCTAGTACAATATATGTATTACTGTCTGGCGTGCCACACTGCCCTTGACTCTGGGGTCCAGCATTGTTGCCAGGACATATTCCTCGCGCCGCAGGAGCTCGTCAAACCGCACCCTCAGGCCTCAGATACACATTGAACAAGAGGGGAGACAGAATTTAATTCCCTTTCAAAACAGAAGAAATAAAAGCGTAAAGTTGTGGAACACTTCTGTTGCCCTCCCCCCCATTTATTCCCTTAGTTCATGGGGAAATGAATGAGTGTGAATATCATGCATGCATTATAATTTATAAATAGTAAATTTTTCTGTGAATAACTTTGAGAACACCATTGTCATTTCTTCAGTTTACAATGTACTTAATCTTTAGTGCAAGAGATGGGGTATGTAACACGTTGAAGCAATCGTGCTTCCATTAGATCAAGAGAATTTTGTACTTTGTACAAATGGAAGCAGGACTCAACTCCTTTATGGTCAAAACATGTAAACATGCTTCAGAGCACAAGACTGCCACTCATTGCGAAAAATTGAATTTTCTAAGAAAGAGCCAGTCAGTCAATCCAAATATTTAGTGACATTTCAGAAAAATGCTTCTTAAGTGTAGGTAAAATCACATGCTTTTATATATGACTACAATACAATGGGATGATACACTTTGACTACAAGTTCTAAAGTAGTGACATCTGTTTTATAAAACCCGTAATTTCTCAGTCACAATCAGGATTACTTTTTATAAGTGATTTTCTCCTGAGACTTGCTGGAGAAAATGACAGGATTTAGCGAAATTTGATTTTTTTTTTATCTGAGAGAAAATTGACATTGGGCTTGATCCCAAACTCAGTGTGCCATGCAAACCCCATGCACGCATCTCATGTACAGTCTGCACATGCATTTTGTGCACATCTGTGTAGGCAGGACTATGGCCCACGCACAAGCCACCTGCAAGCCGTCTGTGCGTAAACGTGCGTGCAGGGGTTATTAGTAGTATTTCTCTCAGGCTACATTTTTGGCTTCACAACCTCATAAGGAGCTCCTTCTGCGTCAAACCCTTCAATAACCAGATGGCTAAAGCTTTGCATTTATAACACACACTAATCCATTTTTTTTTCTTTCTGTTTGATTTGACCAACTGGTCGTAAATAAAGCATTCATTCATTCATTCATTCATATTAATCCAAATATTTTTTTCTCCTGAAATAATTACAGTCCATCAACTCAGATCAGTATCAACTTCATGAGCAAAAGGAACCCACACTTCACGTACAGTTTTTGTAAAGATGTAACTAGATACTCAATACTTATTTTCTCTGTGCAATAAAAGAATGATATTCAGTCCTGAGCATTTGTCTCCTTTGGTAGACCTTAACTTGGATAGTACCATGAATATATGGTTGAACAGATGTTAGGGCTGAAATGATAAGTATTTTGGCTTCTTGTGATAAATTCCAAGAATATGAGAACCGGAACCAAGATCTTGGTACAGAGTCTTGTTAAAATAAATATATATCAATGTGCATGCACAAAATGGCCACTGGCCTGTTGTGCAGACAGGCTGCCCTAAAATGGCAACGACGCTGCTACCACCATTTTGAGAAGGGTTTTCAGAATGGACTATTTTGTGTACTTGCTGTGATTTTTTATTTTTTTTTAAAATTTCATTCTCATTGAGAATTGATCCAAAATGCTGCTGGTCCTCGGTTTGTAATCGGTTCCCGGAACGAACTGAGAATCGGATTTTTAATGAGAATGAAGACCAAAACCAAAACTAAATGAACTTTGAGCCCTATAGTGAATCATCTCAACCCTCTGATTGTTGTGGTGGGGAATTTACGTCTGAACAAATCTAATCTGGAGGGGGATCAGAGGCTTGCCTGTGAAGGAAAAAATAGAACTAAACTACTTGTCCATTGATTTCTCTTTTCAGATCTACTAGGCTTGCAATTTCTCCAATCCCTATGCAGTTTCATATGGTCACCAGGCAGAGACCATAGTGATAGATAATATAATGATAATTGTGTTTATATAGCACCCTCCTGTCTTACATTGGACTTGAAGAGCTTCACAGAGTATAAAACAATATAAAAAATATAAAACAATTTAAAATAAGATAATTACACAATAGTACAAGATGGGGTGTTTTCAGACGTGACGGGGCGGCTTCGCCCCGTCCCGAAAACAACCCTGAGATTCCCCGCCGGGATCACCCAGGCACGGCAAACAGACGTGCCGGGGATCCCGGCGGGGAATCAGGGAGGGGACGTGGCCGCGCGGCGCAACATGCGGCCGCACGGCCCTGCCCCCTCCATGCTCCCTCACTGCCTGCCCTCCGGGGAGATGGGCGGGCGGCGAGGCCAATGCCGCCGCAGCATCTGGCCGAGTTCACCACGGCCCAGAATCCCGCCGGGGATTCCGGGCCGTGATAGCCGGTCAGATATTACTTTTTATTGATGCCCGCCTGGAATCACTTTCACCACGCTTCAGAGGATTCTCTAGCCCTTGCCTTTTCTCGTCACAAATATCACACATAATGTCTCATGGGGTACATTTGTACCCCAAGCAGTTTTTTGCCTGTGGCACAAAAATGTGGCCAAAACTTTTACTTTTTATCACTTTGTCCTCACAGTCAATGCCCTACATGCACGTGTGCGCACGGGCACACACACTCACACACACACTCACTCACGAGACAATCTCTTTTATGGGGAATGAACCACAAGTGCATAACCAATAACCCACCAAATAATTTTTTATTCAAACTGTAGAATATTGATTTATTAAACATTACCTATATATCTAGCAAAATATCAAAACCATTGAAGACATAAAAAAAATATATTAACCCTTTAAAATCAATTAACATACAACTTAGAAAATATAAGAAACTGTAAAAACTCAATGTAAAAACTGATTGATTTGTAAATCAAACAAATCTACAGACATTTGCCCTAAATGCATTTCTCACACCTTAACAAAGTGATGTGGTGGCTTTTACAAATAAACTCACCACATTATTCGCATTTACTCCGTCTTTTTCTGTCTACAATTCTTGGGCAAAGATGGCAGCGGCCAAATGAGGGCCCAGCTTGGTGTGGTTTCACATGTGCAAGTTTGTAGCCCAACATGGCCAATGCCTGTTTTGTCTGATTTGTGAGATGCTGCGTATCTGCAATTCTGTACCTGATATGCGCATCGATAAATTGCTCCCCTAGCTGGAACAGGAAAAGGCGCCATCTTACTTTGACATCCTTTAAATCTAACTCAGTTGGTGAAGAGGTGAAACCTAAAATATTTCTACCAAATTGCTTTTGCCATTCTGCAATTGAAGGGTGCTCAATTTCATTTTTTCTATTATTCTGTTGCACTTTGAGAGATGTTCAATTGTAATTCTCTGATGGGGTATTTTAAGACGTTACGAGATCACAGTCAACCACAGTCAATTCCCTGTGGTGGTTGTGACCACGTAACATCTGATGGGGGGAACGGATGTTCCCCCCCAGATGTTCACCACGGTCAATCGCGGCGGGGAATCACACTCACCACTCGATCGGCCAAACCAGCGGGGCCAGCGGTGATCGCGTGGTGAAGGTGATTCCCCGCTGCGATGAACCGAGCCATCACGTCTGGACGGTGGCCACGGCCCGGAATCCCCGCAGGGATTCCGGCCCATGGTCAATTCGGGCAGGCGC
This sequence comes from Sphenodon punctatus, assembly GCA_003113815.1. Taxonomy (NCBI): domain Eukaryota; kingdom Metazoa; phylum Chordata; class Lepidosauria; order Sphenodontia; family Sphenodontidae; genus Sphenodon; species Sphenodon punctatus. Next base: position 2,526,086 of record QEPC01001360.1, read on the forward strand.
TGCAGCTGCATTGGCTGCGGCGCCCACCCGTCTCCCCAGAGGGCGGGCGTCAGGGAAGCGTGGGGGGGCGGGGCTGTGCGGCCGCACGTTGCACCATGCAGCCCCGCCCCCTCCCCTGTCTCTTATACACATCTAGATGTGTATAAGAGACAGGCCCCGCCCCCTCCCCGATTCCCCACCAGGAGCCCCCAGCACGTCTTTTGGGCTGTGACGCGGTGGCCCCGGCGGGGGATCAATGGATTGGTTTCATGACGGGGTCAATTGGCCCCGTCACGTCTGAAAATACCCATAGTCTGTAGGGGACAACTTCAGAGGTGTTCAATTTAATTTTTTTCTGCAGTCCACAGTGCCAGACAAGGGCCCTTTTCAGAAGGTGCTCTAACGGTGATCAACGGTCAGTTACATTTTTTATGCATGTTGCGGGGCTGCAGGTGTGCCCGATGGGTTCCCTGCAACATGTATTAACAAATGTAATTTCCAGTTGGTCACCATTAGAGCGTCCTTCTGCAAAAGGGCCATAGAGAAGTGCCCTGAGAGTGCAAGGCAGTGCAAGCGGCATTGAAGGGTTTAATTTAATTTTGTCTTCCGGTGAGGAGTGGCTTTGACTTCCACTTGTAGAGCCACTAATTAGCATATTTTTACATGCGCTTTTCACTCTGGGGTACACTTGTACCCCAGAGGAATAGGTAAAGGCATGGACAGTCCATGCAGTCTAGTTATTTGTTCTTCACTGGTACTTCACAGATTCAGAAATATTTCATACCTATCGTTGAGAGTTGAATGTAACTCCTGGGTTTTGTGACCCTATTTACATAGTTAACTAATTCTTCTTTTCTTTTTTACATTTCCTTTTCTGCATTATGATGGATCTTGGATCTCTGTTTACCATGGGTAATTTCAAACGTGATGCCACCACAGTCAACCACACTGGATCACAGTGGATCCAATGTTGTGGCTGTGATTGAGTGAACATCTGTTTGACCCCCACCAGATGTTCACCACAGTGAATCTCTGGTGTGGGTCAAAGCTAACCACGGTTCTGGCTCTGAGGCCGGCCTCAGGACCAGAACCGTGGTTAGATTGGACACAATCAAGAAAGGGGCAAAAGTAACGTTGGTTACCTTGCCCCGTTCCGGAATCATGCCCCAAACCACAATACGGGATCGGCCGTAGCGGCCTATGAGGCCGCTGTGCCCGCCCGTCTCCCAGAGGGTGGGTGGCCGTCGCAATGCAGGGGGTGAGACTGAGCAGCCACACGTCGCACCACTCAACCCCGCCCCCTCCCAGATCCCATAGAGTGATGGGGCCGGCATGTCTAAAGGATGGCCGGCTTCATCACGGACCTGGATCCGAGACAGATCCCGGTCTCAGCGTGTTGGGCAATGTTGTGAAATTTGAATTTAGTGCAATGCATCCGATGTTTCATAAAGTTTAAGAATTAGAAAAATAGAGTATTATTTCTCAGTATAGATTTAACATGGGATTCACAATATGCAGTTTTTGGGAAGTTTATTTTAGTTGGTCTATACTTTTTAAGGACAAACTGGATAACATATAACATTCTACAATATTATAAAAATGTTTAATTTATTTGAATAATGGTCGTCCTCACATTTAAACCTATTTCACCCTTCATTAGCAAGTTGCATATTTTTGTACTTTAAAAGCCTTTGCTTCGATTTTCTCCTTTATCAAGGAGTATCTTTTTAATTCTCCCTTTAAACAGACGTGGTCCTATTGTGATTCTGAGTACTGTATACTGTGTAATAAAATATATAATTATAATTTAATAAATATAAAGGGTCAGTGGGCTTCTCTTTTCCATCTGTTGTTTTTTTTCCCCCTTGAGTATCTGGAACCCACAAAACATTAGCACAAGTCACTATTCACTGAGCTGTATCAAAATGCTGACAGTTGTGTCTATTGCTTGCAAAATAAGCACATGAATAAATGCACTATGAAATATATTAACCTGTCATTTTTATCACTAAGGGCTTTTCAGCAAAGAATAGCAGCATGTTAGACTTACTTTTTCTATTTCTCATATGTGAAATGAGTTTTCCCCTCTGGAATACAATCTGCCACACACACAAAAATGTAATAAGATAGTTGATTGTACTGCCTTCTGTCTTATCTTTAAAGTATTTTGCTGCATGCATCTATTTACCTATGTAGCCAGAGCAGCATTTTAAATATTGAAAGTGCTTAAAGGACAAAATATATCTTTAAAAAAAAAAAAATATTGATGAGTTACGGGGCTTGGTGATTTAGAGGCCTATTTAAAATAAAGCAAAATACATTTTATTAACAAGAGGTATGGATGCTTTTTAAACTTAATTATTCAAATAGTTTAGGTGTAGGATAGATTAGTGCTTGAAAAGCACTAAGCACTAGTCTTTTGCTTATAAACAAATAAGGGGAAATGTGTTTTAAAAACATCATTATTATACTAGAATGGAACTACTACTTCAAAGAAAGCTATTTAAATATTTCATTAGCAGAGTTTTAATAACTGCATTTCAGATGTTGACAAAACATCTACAGCTTTTATGCTGTACATCAGGGTCAGGTCAAAAATTGCATGACTCTTTCATTTGCAAAGCTACTGCATGCAATCTCCTGGCACACAAAGTACTGAAAAGAACTCTGGGAATTGAGACGATACAGTATGCCTCTTCTCTAAAGTACTCCTCAGGATATTTTAGAAATAAAGTGGACTTCACTAGCTTTAATGACATTGGGTGAAAACAGACATGACGCTAACCACCCTTTAACCACCCTTGGTGGTTATTTATGCATGTTGCAGGGCTGTATCGGTGCTCTATGCAGCCCTGCAACATGCATAGATAACCACAAAGGGTGGTTAGCGTCATGTCTGTTTTCACCCATTGTTTGTATGACAGGTTTAAACCATAAACCTGTGCTTCAGGGGTACGCTAAGTCTGGTAGAAATTGACAGTTAATCAAGATGGTCAGAGGATGCAACATCATGCATATGGTGTCCAGAAATCTCTGCTTGACAGAACTGGTAGGAAATGACAGGACATGGACCACTCTCATAATTGCCCTATTTTTTTGTACACTTCTTCTGAAGTATCCAGAACTGGCTGGTGTCAAAGGCAGGATTCTGGGCTAGAAGAACCATTGATTTCACCTAATATGACAGTTCTTATATTCTTAAAAATTATAGGGAGCCAAAGAAACCTGAAAGGTCTGGATTCCATTCCCTCCATGTAAAATTGACATAAATGTAAAAATGCAGCATGCCATCAGTATAGTCAGTACAGCTTAAAGGAATAAGTAATATATTTTTCAAAAAATAAATCACATGGCATTTTTTTTGTTTATTGTTCATTGGTTCTGAATGTCATTTCCTTCTGTTGATTATAGAGCTGCGTGAGCAGCTCTAGACTTAAGGCAGCTTTCACTTTCGGTTAAAAACATGGAAATTCTACTTGTTATAAAATTGTGATGATTTATTCTATCAGTGTGAAACTTGTAGGGTGGGTCAGCTGGCAAAGGGGGGTACAAGTGTCCAAATGTCAGGAAAATCAGATGAAAAACAAAGAAGGTACAGATTTTGGAATTTTGGAGGCAGAACTGTATTTTATTTACTTATTTATTTCAATGTCTTAGCCGCCCCCCTTCTGCTACAGCAGTTCGGGGTGGCTCATAACATAACTAAAAACATATCAAATATAATAATATAAATTCATCATTATTGATGAATTTATATTATGAATTTATATAAAAGCACAACAACAATATAAAATCAGTAATAAATAAACCCCAGGTGGAGCCAAAAACCCTCCTCCCATCTCCCTAGCTGAAAGGCTGATGGAACAGTCAAGTCTTACACTGTCTTCCGAAAGAGGAGAGACCTGGGGCCAGGTGGTCCTCCATCGGGAGAGAGTTCCACAGCTGGGGTGCAACCACTGAGAATGCGCCTCCTCATTGTCGCCACCTGAGATACCCGGGGCACTCCGAGGGAGGCATCCCCGGCCAACTGCAGGGGCTGATCTAGGACCCAGGGAGTGAGGCAGTCCTGCAGGTTAGTGGGGCCCAGGCTGTTTAGGGCTTTATAGGACAAAACCAATACCTTGAATCGGGCCTGGAAGACTATAGGCAGCCAGTGCAAAGAATGAAGCACTGGTATGATGTGCTCATGGCAACCCATCCCTGTAAGGAGATGGGCAGCCACTTTCTGCACCAACTGCAGTCTCTGAACTGTCACCATGGGTAGCCCCACATAGAGTGCATTGCAATAGTCCAGTTTGTGCCTTTTGCAACTTTTTCACTTGATGTCCATAATTGTGTTTAAAGTTATCTGTCTGGAGATGGAGAGGTGTCAGAAAACTCAAGTGTGCATTCTAGTCATTTCCTGAGTTTGGATTTTTTTTTAAATCCAGTGAGGTTTTGAAGTTCCCATATTATCCTATGGACAGAGCCAGATTTTAAAATCATGTCAAGATGGACATAAATTAATATGTAGACCAAACATGCATAGATTTTATGTACATCTGCCACTGCACTGTTGTATAGAAGAGAATGGGTATCCGTGCGCATATAAGTAGGAGGTTATTATATGTAGATGCTACACGTGTATGCTAATCTGGTTCCCCTTTTTTCCTCTTCACTATACGAAGGTAGAGGAAGACGTAGATCAAATGTTTTGTATTTTTGTTCATAGAATCCACATCCATTATGAAAAAGTGTAATAGTTGTCTAACATTGTTGTATGTATGAGAGGGTGGGAGACAGGACTCCTGGGTTCTGTGGGAGGGGAGTGGGGACTAGTAGGTTAGAACGGGCCAGGGGTGGGGGCTGGGAGCCAGGACTCCAGGGTTCTTTGGAAGTGGGGGCTAGTGGGCTAGAGCAGGATGGCTGGGAGCCAAGAGTCCTGGGATTTCTGTGACCTGAAGACTGCACTGGAGTGTCACTGGTGGAAGGTCATCTAGAACAGCTCACAATGTGCTAAATGCTGCCAGGGAAGAGGCAGAAGCCATGGGCTTGTTGCTCACCATGCCAGTTGGTCACAGACATAAAGGGGCCAGAGCTGCGTGGCTAGGGCTGAAATGGCAAGCCGCTGCGGTAGCCTTTTCCACCAGAAAAAGCTCTTCCGCAATGAGCGGCCCGGTGCGATAGAGATGTTCATTCTGCTAGTTTCATTCAGCTACTTCCACTATTCCACTACTTTCATTCCGCTACTTCCACCGGCTCTGAAAATAGTGGAACAATGTTTGTTCTGACGGTTTCGATCTTCCATATTTTCCACCGGCACTGTGAAGTAGCAGAACAATGTTTGTTCTGACAGTTTCTGAAATTGCTCCGACAATCTCTGAATTAGTGGAATGCCGGTGGAATTAGCGGAATGCTGGTGGAAAAGCTGTGGAAAGTCGCAGGCATTTCTGATATGGTGGAATTAAATAGTGGGGTGGAAAAAGGAGTTGCCGCTTCAGCACTATTGGCACCCAGAGCAAGCTTCAGCAGCTACCCTTTTCCTGGGAAATTTTCCAATGTTAAAAGTACTTGACAGTCCTGAAAATCTCCCCTCATAGACTGATCCAGTGCTGTGGTTGTGGGAGCTTATGAAGGCATCCAGACTACTGGGGAAAGGAGCATCTGAACTCCCTATGTGGGAGTTTGAAGAACCCAGGCTTCTTAAGCTCCTTGATGGACACATTAGAGGCAAGATCAAAATCAGTCTATTTTTTCCACATTGGTACTGTGTTGTAGGAAGGGAAATTTAGTGTATTCCAATTTCAAATGCCATGGAAATGATAAGATAAAAAAACCCTACCATTTAAGGAAAGGGTTACTTAAAAATTAAACTATGCTCCAAAAACAATGGAAATTGTAAGTTAAGGCACCTGCCTTAGCTTGTGCAGAATGTAAGCAGTAAAGTCTTTGGATAGTCTCAAATATTGTGCTCACTTACAACTTAGGCTCCGTGTATCCATACTTTGCCTTGGTAAAGCAGGAGGTCAGGGAACAGATCTCGATCCGAGATCGTTGGCCCCAGTACAAAATCCTGTGAGATACTTTGTTTAAAAATGACAAAAATAACTATGCATGTGCAAAACTGCCACCAGGGCTGTGGTAGTGGGAGGTAATGGCCTTCTAAAGCTCAACAGTCTGCACATGTATACCCCTTTCCCAAAATGGAACCACAGCATGCTCCTGCCTTCATAACTGTTATCCCTTACTAGCATTACTATGTTATGTTGATAAGGGGAACCTTATGGATGACTGGTAATAATGATGTGAGTGGTGATAATGGACTTCCTCATTATTAACCATAAGTGGTAAGCTACTACTTTCTAACATAAAATGTGAGCACTAGCTTTATAAGGGATAACAGTTCTGAAGAAAGGAGTGCATGGTAGCTTACTACACCATACCGTAACCTCCCTCATTGTAATGTGTGAACAATCTATTTGATTGTAGGTGCTTTACTCTTTTGCACGATAAATAAAAAATTACAGGAATCTAGATTGGTTATCAAAAACAAATGGATTTACAGGATATTCACCCTATACAGAGATTATTATAGACAAAAGGGGACCATATTTTTGGAGCCCTTTGTTAGAATCACTGCCAGCATGTCCTGATTATTCTCCATCTGTGATTATAGAGCAAGATCTGTCTGAGGTTTATATTTCCCCTCATCGTGTCATTTTAAAAAGTAAATGACGAGATTAAAGTAGACTGCATTGTTTTATTTCTGAATATATATTTTTTTAAAAAATCAGTAGGAACTATTAGTGGATCTGTTAGAGAATGCATTGGTGAAGGCACTATTTGAGTATGTAGTATAGCGGCTGTGTGTGTTGACAGAGGTCAGGGAGGGTAGAATAATATATGGAGGTAAACAGAAGTGTGTAAGTAGAGAATGAATAGCCACGGAAATGGCTTATGCACTGGTGATGTATAGCAGAAGCATAACTTTATAAATCCTGTGCACAGACAGAAACAAGAAAATGAAAGCATGTATCTAGTATAAATTGTTCCTTTGCTTTGATCACACACAGTCTGCTGAAATTTGCAAGTTAGATATGTTGATCTTCAAAAGAAGAGAATTTGGCCCATTGCAAAGAAGAATTCAGAAGATAAATTTAGGGTAATATTCCTTGGAAAGAGTAAAAAGACTTCTTTGATGTTTTCTTTCAATAGTTGTTTTTATGCATCTTTAACTAAATCCTTTGTGGTCTCAAAAAACAAGGAGTAGACAACAACATTTTTAAAATTAGTTCCTGTTGGGCATTAAATTATTCCCCCTGCTGCATGATATTGCTCATACATGAGCCTATTTTATAGCAAAGAAGCAACAAATGCTACATATTAAATTAAACCTATTTATTTTTCTCAAAATATTGCTATGTTTTTCATTGTGCCAAATAGACATCCTTAAATTTTTTTCCCCCTGTCCAAGAGGGGAAGTTAGCATCTCTTCTACCAGCTGGCAACTTTGGGTACTTACAGATGTGTCAGACGACTGTCATCCTGCCTGGCCAGGGCAGCTCCAGCAGGGGGAACAGACATCTCTGCAACTTTCCCCAGCTGGGGAGGGCAGGGAGTGCCGTGTGTTCAGCCAACTCCATATCCATGCTGCAGTTGGTGCCCTCTCCTCCCCCCATCATGACAGGCAGCCATGGTTGTCAATAATAGGCAACTATGGCTGGATACCATGATGACCCCCAGTGCCGGTCCAGGATGGGACCGGGAACAGACTTTCCCAATCGCTCTGGCCCAGCTGGGTGGCAGGCGGGCCTGGACTGTGTGTCTGCTTCATTCAGGGCCGATATTTCTGACCCAGATGCTGCCCCCACTGGGTGTTGTACCAGGCTGACATCTGGCAAGTCCGGAACAAACCTACCACTGTGACGCTGGCCCAGCCGGGACAAAGTGGGCCCTATTGGACCAGCATCACGTTTGTTAACACCCTTTGTGTCCTAACACAAAGCAGTTTCTTTCTTGGAGTCTTGTTATTTCTTGTTGATGTAGTATGTTCAGAGTATACAGGCTCAGCGAATGACAGCTATGCACCAGTGCCTGTGGTCTGCCAAAATGCACAACTTTGGGAGGAATATGTAAGAGGTGTGTAGTAGGGTGCCTCCAGGGAGCCTGAAAGAGCCCTGCTATATAACTGCCTAAGCAGTCCATAGGAGTATATGGGAGAGTTGGAGCATGCCCAGTTGGGACTGGGAAGCCTTTCTCAGGCGAAGTCCTGGGGTATGCTCCGTAGAGCCCCTGAGTCTCTCCAGAGACTAAGGGAGTCTTTAGACATAACATCAATGGGTGTCTGTGTGTTTTGACCTTGATATGAACAACAGTTTGGCCCTGTGTTCACCATGTGGCACTGCTTAGAAACACAGCCCATCTTGGGGCAAATCGGTGTTTTGCTCGCCACCCAATCCCAGCAAACAAGTGGTGCCGCCTTGTTCCCAATGTTGTACCTGCTAATATGCCATGCAATATCATTAGACACAACATTGGCCACGTGTTCAGCCAAAACACGCAAATTGTCCTTGTGATGCAATGGTGTTCACAGTGTGTGCTCAACTGGTGACCAAATTGGTGTTGGAATTGTTATGGTGATTACATACAACGGCCAAACACGTGCTTAGGGTTTTGACACCCGATCTTTGTTATATCTAAAGACACCCCAAGTTAGAAGACATGCCCAGTAGGTGCTAGTCAGACTGAGCATACTCAAGGGCTATAAAAGGCCTGAGCTTAGTCTGGCTAGTGTGGCTGTTGGAGTAGGAGCTCTTGCTGTGGGCTCTCTCCTCCTGAATGGGACACAATCAGACAGAAGAGGGATGGCTAAACCCAGTCCCCAGTGGAGCTATAGCAAGCCAGAAAGAACCAGATGGGACCAGCCCTGCATGGGCCACATCTTGAAGGGGATTAAATATATTGACCCAGAAGGATCTTTGTGTGAAAAGGGACATAATTTAGTTCAGACACTCTAACACTGATAAAATGGGTGTTACATTTTATTATACATGTTGCAGGGCTCCCATAGAGCACACCTGCTGCCCTGCAACGTGTATAATAAAATGTAACACCTATTTTATCAGTGTCTGTGTGAAAAGGGCCTATAGGACTGTGCACAATGGTGGCATAGGCCTTGACTATAGGTGAAGTAGGGGGTCAAGGGTAAAGACTCCTAGGGCGGGACCCTGCAAGTGCACCAGAGTCCTGAAGGAAAAGAGATATACAGAGGTGGAAGGGCGTGGCAGCAGGGGGTTTGCTAATTCACAGTTTAATACCCTGCACCCCAGTAGGGCTCTAGGGAACCCTGCTGCTACAAAGGGTATACATCTTGCCTTTGCTGTTTTGTATACAGCTTTCCCTTGGCACACCTTACTATCAGCATGGCATTCTCTCCTAACTCCCCTTTCCCCTGCTCTAGTTACTTCAAGAGCACTTTTAGATGAGACAAAATTTGCATGTGATGGTAAATGGATGCATGAGTACTAAGCAGCACGTTTAAACAGCTCTTGCATGTGTAATGTGAAAATGTCTGGATTTAAACCCTGTCTTATAAAATCCTGACACCACGGTTTAACAAAACCAGATTTAGAAATTTGTGGGCGAAAATCTGGAATCCATGTCTAAACATCTAATTCCTGCATGAATACACAGATTTAGAAAAGCCTGGCAATGCACCCTCCCACGCACACGCTGATAACAGAACGTTAATCTGCAAAATGATACACTAAACAATAAATGTGTGAGATTCTGTGACCATTTATTTCATGCGAATCTAATCGGTGAATTTGATGCACATCTAAAACGACCCTACCATTCCAGCCACTGGATTTCTAGCCCACAATCCGGAACGTTTCTCTCTAGTGAACTAGTTAAGTAAATGACTAGAACGTAGTCAACCCTTCCCAATTGGATCAATACCTAACAGGGTAGGACAACTCAGGCAAGACCCTGCTAGAATAACAAATTTACTTTTAGCTTTCTTGTTTCTAGAGTTACTGGGAAGAGCTTCAGTAAATCTCGGAATGGGTCTGTCCTGTATGAATCATTGCAGAGTGAATGACTTATGTCATCCCTCTGCACAGGAGGAGATGAAAGCTTGGAAGTTGTTAAAAATGATTTGGTCTCTATTCTGCTGATGGAAATCTTTTTACATTTTAGTCTATTTGTGGTTTTATACTTCCAATTTTAATAAGAAAGATAAATTGTTATTTTCTTTTGTGATGGCCTTGCACTTGAAGAAGAGGTGTACAGCATGCAAATCGGTTTTAATTTTACTCCAAATTGTCAGATACAGGTACAGAAACAGTACTCTTATACTATTCCAAGTATATTGGAATAGTAGACCAATACGTCTCAGTCGTAGGCCATACGTCTCCGTCTTGGACCTGGCCACGATCATCCATGCTTTTATTACTTCAAGATTAGACTACTGTAATGTGCTTTTTGTGGGGCTACCCTTGGTGATGGTTTGGAGACTGCAGTTGGTGCAGAATGCGACAGCTCGTCTCCTGAAGGGGATGGGCCGACATGAGCACATTACACCAGTACTCCGCTTTCTGCACTGGCTGCCAATAGTCTTCTGGGCCCAATTCAAGGTATTGGTTTTGACCTTTAAAGCCCTAAACAGCCTGGGCCCCACACACCTGCAGGACTGCCTCATCCTCCGGATCTTGGATCGGCCTCTGCGGTCGACTGGGGGTGCCCTCCTTGAGGTCCCCCAGGTTTCCCAGGTATGAACCATGAGGAGGGCGTTCTCAGTTGCTGCACTGCAGCTGTGGAACTACCTCCCATTGGAGGTCTGCCTGACCATTGACCTCCCCTCTTTCTGTAGACAGTGTAAGGCCTGGTTGTTCCGCTGGGCTTTTGCCAAGGGAGATGGGATGGGTGGGTTGGGCTAAGGTGGGGTTTTATTGTTTTAGTGTTGGGTTATTTTAATGTGATGTTAAAAATGCCAATTTTAATGGATTTTATTATATGTTTAAAATGTTGTTAGCTGCCCTAAGATGCTTATAGCAGGTGGAGGCGGCATACAAATATAATTATAAATATTTAAATATTAGTGCTATAAATAAGTTTTCTTTACAGCAGTCCCAACAAGTGGATGATGATTTGTGTGAAATAAACAGTTCATATCAGACTTATTTGTTGATCATTGGCTAGACAATATACCTGGTTAAACAACACACTAATTGTGAAAATGAGCATAAGTATAATGGAAAGAATTGTCTTATGCACTCTTGTTAATAAGTCAGTGAGTTATCTGAAGTACAATATTTGATAATATTGTAATACAATATGGGGGTGGGCCGTGGCTCAGGTGGTATAGTGCATGCTTTGCATGTATAAGGTCCCAAGTTCAATCCCCAGCGTCTCCGATTCAGGATCTCTTGCAGTATGCCTGGGTGAGGCCTCTGCTGGAGAGCTGGATTTGAAACCCTCCTGCCATGTCAGGTTGTGACAATACATTGGTCTGACTCAGGCAGCGCCTTATAAATTCAAATTGTATATTATATGTGGTTTTATAACATAGAGATGTTCACATTGTAGATAAGTAAGTACAGCTTTTGCCCATAAGAACTGACAGTTTATCGTTGATAAATAGGTACAGTTTAGAAAGAGTCCAGGAATATTGCAAATAATTTCAGGTTACTTACTGGTAAAAGGTGCAATTACCGGGGGAATCTCAAAGTCTATCAGTAATGCATATATACTGACATACATTTAATTGCATAAAGTGCAACTATTAGAAAAGTTGAGATGCCCATTAAATATAAAACATCTGTTTTCAGTCACTGGAAATTGAGCATGTGCTGCTGACATTTGACATGGGGACGTGAGGGTGTGTGTGTGTAGATATACGCTTTCTCGCTGTCTAGCATTTCTCATGCTGGTTGCCATGGCAACTATTTTGGTATTTGATACCCTCACAATTCGAACATTAATTGCTGGTATAGTCTTCGTTTAAATTGTTTACGTAACTGGACGATAATATATATAGTTAAAAGAGAATTCTTTATTTTGGAATTATAAAGACTGTTTAGTACATCTTTTAGAAACAACATAATACATACTGTCTAACAGCACCCTCACAAAAATACATCTTATTCTGCACCCCCAGATGAAAAAGTAAAATGGACAGATTTCCATAATGAATCTAATTAAATCTGTGAGCTGAGAAATATTGGATCACTTGACCCAAACCAGTTTTCCTAAGGTTAAACTTTGTAGTTTACTGATTTGAAAGAAGGTTATCCTTGAGCACAAACTATGGATAAAAACACATGTGATGGTGGACTGCCGTGACCCACATTGACCCAGGACTTACATGCACATTTGTTCTTCCACCATCAGATGTTGGCCTACTACTGCCCCAGGTGGATGGGTAGGTGGCTGGCTCAGGACACGTCCTCAAGAAAAACTCCATGGCACAACCTGGGCCCAGCCATGCCCATTCAGGCCAATCTAGGCCAACGCGGGCCTGCATGGACCTGCCCAGCCTTGCTGCCAGGGTGAGTGAGTCCATAGATCGAGCCCAGAGGAGCACACTCACCCAAACCCACCAAACAGCTAATTGGGGGAGCTGGAGGACCACACTTATTTGGCCCCACCAAACAGCTGATCAACCCCCCCCCCCCATATCAGCTATTTGGTGGCAGGGGTGAGCACACTCCTCTCACACACACACACCCATGAGATGTTTGATGCAGGCCAAACAGCCGAGGGAGGGGGGGGGGACACTTGTGAGGAAAGCTTCTCCCGACCATGCAAAATGACAGCCAGTCAGCTAGTGAGATATTGCAGGTGCATGTGCTTAGCTTAGTTACAAAAGGAAGTGAGAATCCTGAAGGATAAGATAGTTTAAGGAGAAGCATCAGTGAGGAGTCTGTTGCAGCAGGAAGCTAGGGAAAGCCTGACAGAACAGTATAGGTTTTAGAAGGAATACATGTTGAGTACATGTATGTTCAAGCAGGGAGTTCCAGGTATATAGTTTAGAAGATCATGACCAATACCTTGAACCTGGCTCGGCACGCTATTGGCAACCAGTGCAGAGTCCAGAGCACCGGTGTTATATGCGCCCGATGACCCATCCCCATCAGGAGACAGATCGCTGCATTCTGCACTAGCTGCAGCCTCTGAACCAGGAACAAGGGCAGCCCCACTTAGAGCACATTGCAGTAGTCCATCCTCGAGGTGACAAAGGTATGGATGAGGGAGGCCAGGTTCGGCCTGGAGATGTATGGACGCGGCCTCCGCACTAGATACAACTGGCGGAAGGTAGCCTTCACCACCACCTCCACCTGTCGATCCAGGTGGAGGTCCGAGTCCAACACCACCCCCAGACTCCGAACCTGCTGAGCTATAGGAGGGCGAACCCCCCCAATCAGTGGAGCTGACACCTCCCTCACCCTCCCCACCAACAATACCTCCATCTTATCGGGGTTGAGCTTCAGTCTGCTCTGCCACATCCACTCCGCCTCAGCCTCCAAACACTGGGATAGCAACGAGACAGCAGGATCTGGGTCAGGTGAAAAAGAGAGGTACAGCTGAGTATCATCAGCATATTGGTGACATCGCACCCCGAACCCCCTCATGACCTCCCCCAAGGGCTGCATATACACATTAAATAATAGTGGAGACAGGATGGAACCCTGCAGAATGCTGCAGGCCAAGGCGCGGGAGCAAGGTGTTTCAGCTCCCAACACCACCTGCTGACTTCTCCCCGAGAGGAATGAGCAGAACCATTCAAGAACAGTCCCATCCAGACCCCCCATGTCACGCAGCTGTCTCAACAGCAGCCCATGGTCCACAGTATCAAAAGTGGCCAAGAGATCTAGCAGGATAAGAAATGTAGAACATCCTGCGTCCATCTCCCGGCGGAGATCGTCAACCAAGGCCACCAACGCTGTGCCAGTGCCATAACTGGGATGGAACCCAGATTGAAAAGGGTCTAGGAAACCGATGCTGTCCAGATGCACCTGGAGCAGGATCGACATTGCCCACTCAATAACCTTCCCTAAAAAGGGAAGGTTAGAGACAGGTCGGTAGCTGGTGAGTGCATCACATCCAATGATGGTTTCTTCAGTAGGGGATGCACCACAGCCTCCTTGAGGCTGGGCGACAGCCTCCCCTGCTGCAGGGACACCTTAACCACTCTCGCCAGCACCGTCCCCAATGTCTCCCTGGAGGCTTTCACCAACCAGGATGGGCAAGGATCAAGTTCACAACTGGTGGCTCTCACAGACCCCAGGACATCCACTGCATCAGCTGGCATCACTTCCTGAAACTCCCCCCCCAAAGTTGGACCAGACGGGGCCTCCGTCACCTCGCGCTCTCCACCTACTGCCCCCAACCTGTTGGTTAGCATATTTCCTTCCCCCACCCCTTGCAATATGTTAGTTGACAGAACCACTTAGGATTCTGTGGTTCTTCGGGGCACTGTGGAAGGCAGGACTCTGCAGGGCACTGTTGCAAAATAAGATACAGGATCTTAGGCAGATTTGTCCAACCCACACAATTTGGATGAAAACACATGGCACAACCTGGCCCCTGTACTGCTACCAGCGCCCCTCCATGATGGAGAAACCAGCCATGGCAGCCGACTGTGGTGGGCCCTGATCCAGGCTGGGTTATGGCGGGCCACAACAGATGTCTGGCTTGCTTTTACCTCGGCTGTAATTTCATGGGTTTCCTGCAGAACCCAGGCTAGCCACTGACACAACCTCCTGGGGCAATCCTGGGCCAACATCTGGTGGCACAAAAATAGACATGCTGGTGGCCTGATTGTAACATCTGTTTTTACCCTTTTTGTAGCTGAAGAAGTTTGACAGCTGTGTGGATTAGGAATGCTTTCCATTTGGGGTTTGTGGAGGGCTGTAACACTGATGGAGGACTGCAAGCGTGCTCTAGCCCCATAGGAATCAGAAGGACTTAATCAAGTGTAAGTGGGTTAGGGAAGTTTGAATCATATTTCTGACATTCATTTATGGTGTGGAAACCTAGAGCAGGCCAACATGCGATGTGAGTGAGAGAGAGCGAGAGAACGCTGAGTGGGCATTGAGAAGGGATTCTCACAAAGCAGGGCATCAAAACATGTGCTCCTTCATGTAGCTGAACACTTGACTCATGTTGAGTTCAATTCTTTACTTATTTACAAGTTATTTACTTGTATTTATTCCATTTGGGTTGTCACAAACTGTCTTACTTAGAAATGAAAAAAATTAAATGAATAGTTGAAAATTTCCTATGAATCTACGACACCAAGAATTGTATGAAAATACCTGTGACTAGAAGGGTTAAATGAGATTTTAAAACAATCCTATTTGTTCCTTCCCAACACTCTCCCCTTATCAGAATCTATCCTACAAAGCACTGAATTCCAAAGACAGACAATCTTAGAGTGCTTGTGTCTCTGCTGGAGGAGTTTTTGAGTGGCTGTTTTCCCCATTCTCTTGTATTTAATTTCTCAGGTACAAACAGTTGTAGCATACAGATTTGTGAGTGCTGCTTAACTGAACTTGAACCTAGGGCTGAAACCTGATGCTCATATACTCGCTTTTCTCAGTGAGCATTGCTTGGATTCTCAACGAGAAGCGCAAGAATCTCCCAAACAGCCTTTCCCAGGCCCCCAACCCTGAATGACTCACCTGGCTGCCTCTGCAAGTCTGGAGATGATCCAACTATTGCTCTGACATTGCTCTCCACACTCGACTTCTTTGTGGGGCTGGCGGATAACGAGGAGTTGACTTCTTCATATCTCGGCAAAAAAACAACAGGAAATTTTGGGGAAAGGGCTATGCATATGCATAATGACCCCAGTGGCTATTGCACATGCACAGTGATTATTAATTTTTTTATGAGAAATCTCGTGAGATTTTTTATTGTGGCCAAGATCTCAGTGAAATCTCGTTCCTGACCGAAATCTTGCGAGCTATCTCACAAGAATCAAATCTGATTCTCGTTTCAGCCCTACTTGAACAAGAGTTACCGGTTCATCCTGACCTCCATTTAGCCTTGATACAGAAGCTTTAACTGTTCTGCTACTTACTGTTTACTTAACACTTTGATTATTACAGGAGCTGCAGTCTGTGTCAACATATAGCAATTCATTAATGGCTTGCTGGAAGGAAATATTGGTGTTTGCTTTCAAGTATTATTCAAAGTCAAAGGTCTGATGTTTTCCCAGCATCCTTTGGGTTTAATACTTATATTCTATTTGTCTCATGTCTCTGTTTTCAAAACTAATTTTTTTTCCCAGTCACCAATGATGCTAAAAATCTATTATGTATTTGATACAAAGGCTTGGACAATGAGAATCATGCGGAATATTCCAGCTGCCTTTTGATAAATCAACAGTTACTTTTGTGAGTGTACAGTTAACTAAAACATTTTAATCAATTATTTAGATTTGATAAAATGTAGAAATAAAGATAGAACAGAATTACAGAAAGTAAGAGCTATGTCCTAGCAAATAACTGTTTTCAAGGTAACACCTTAACTCAGGGACAGTATGTACTCCAAAAAGTAACTGCATACCAAAAAAAGATCCACCAAATACCTTGTTTATAGAAGGGAAACTATATTCCAGACAATACTGAATGTAACTTGATCCTGACAAGGGGTAGGAAAAAAGATTATCCCACTTGCACAGAAATAAAAATGAGTCACACATTTTTAAAATTTTTACTGTAACTTACACCTTAATCATTGCTGCAGAAATTGGCTTGGTTTGGTGCCCTTGATCTTTGTGATGTATATTTTCGTATTACTATATGATCATGCTATCAAAAGTATCAATATGTTATTATAGATAATCAACATTTCCAATATAGAGTCCTTCCATTTGGCCTTCCCCCCCAAGGGTGTTCGCAACGTTTTTTGACTGTAGTAGCTGCAACTTTGCACTGGAAAGAAATCTGTTCGTAGTTATAGAAAGAAATCTGTTCGTAGTCCCTTTCCCAAGTCTTCTCTAACAACATTTTCAGGTCACCAGCACCGTTCTTCAGCAATTGGGTTTTATGATAAATATAGAAAAATCTCATCTACAACTAACTCAGAAAAATAAAATTAATAATAGTAGAGACAAAGGGTGTAATTCTCTGGCCCGTGTAAGCCACCCACAGGTGCAGTGCTCAGCCAGAAGGTGGGTGCTCAGGTGCGCATGTGTGCCATGCTGGGCAAAGATGCTACCTGGGCTGATGCGAACCCCCCAGGGGCCACAGGCCATGTGGGCTCAGGGGTCACATTGGCCTGGGTTGCGCCTTAGCCCCACGCAGCTTACTCCGTGTGCAGCGCGCCTCACACGTGTGCATGCCTGAGCACAGGCATTCTGTCCATATGCCTCACGTAAGCACAGACTAATATACGCTGGCCAGAGGACTGCACACATAGTGTTCCTTTCACAGAAAAGCTTGCACAAGAAAACAGCTATACAATTGCTAACAGAAAGAGACCAGTGACAATTTTCTCAATCTTCTGGGCTTCATGGTATCTATGACATTTGTGGCACTGGATGCCAGAATTCAACTGAAGTCTCTACAACAACAATTGGCAGTGAATTACATTTCTCCTCCTCCTCCTATCCGAGCAGGCTATAGCGGGCTATGACATGTGGTAGCCTGCTGTTCTTGGACCGATCCAGAGTGGCCCCCATGACTTGTGGCCATGGCGTCTGTCACTAGCCGCCATGACCTCCCGTTATGGGTGGGAGGCAGGGCGGTGGGCACAGTATGGAGGTGGGGCCAGACAGCTGCATATTAATGTGGCATCCTGCCCCCACCTGGGGCCCAGCCACATGAACGTTTTTTTTCTGTGGCCAGACCCAATCCTGGTCAAGATGCGAGCTGTACCCTGGTTCAGATTGTGGCATGACGGCAGACCACCCTTATGTTTTCATCCTCAGACTGGGTCTGGGTCTCCATTACTGATACCAGAACACTGCAGACTCCAGAGTAAACACTCGCTTTCAGGCAAGATTCTGTGCATGGCAAGCTAATTACTGGCCGATTTGAATTTGGCATGCTGGATTATGTGCAGGAAGTGCATTCTGTGGGGTGACAGAGTCGGACAGGAAGTTGTCTGGCAGACAATCATCAAAACACTATATTCTGTGCCTAACTTACTCTCTGCTTGTTTCCCTTTAACTCTCTCCCTGGACTGGGTGTGGTATCTGCAGTGACTGGCTCTGTAACCCTGGGTTACTGCCTCTGCCCTCCCCTCCCCTCCCCAACCCTCCCTCTCTAGCCTTTGTCTCTAGGCTTTGGTAACCAAGTACAGGTATCATTGGAAACTTCCTAGGCAAGTCCTTTCTCCTTCACCACTTCGTTACCACCTGAAGCTTCCCAGGGGAGTACCTTTTCTCACTGGTGTTTTCTTTGTGATTTTCCTGGATGTACGTGGGCTACTTTTGGCCTCAGATAGGCTTAATGTTGTTGTTTCAGGCCCTGAATCAATCCCCAGCCAACCTAGGTTACCAGCTCAGTCATCTCGCTGTACCCCTGGCACGTAGTCACTTTCATCCCCACATGGGTTACCTGTTCCTTGTCTCTACCATTTCCATATAGGCACTGGAGACAAGGGACAGTGTGCTTGGACTAGTTCTGTAAGGACTTAGGGACACTGTGATAGTGTGTTTGACTCTCTTGCTATGGAGATGTAAAGAAAAAAAAAGGAAAAGCATTATTGTATGTTTTGATGAGAGAGGTAACAGAGACCTATCAAATAATCAGTCTAAGAACCTGCTGTTACATTGTGAAATATGGAAATTGCTACTGTGTAGCTTTTCAATTACCATAACATCACACATGCTAGGAGATCAAACTGTGATAATTTTATGGCTCTCTGTGACTCCATTCCATGGTATTGTTTTCCAGGTCTTTCGGGTTGTACACAGTCATTGTGTCCTTTTTAATTGCCAAATTAAAATATCTAACTTTGCCTTCTAGGCAGAAATAGAGTCCCATCCTGGAAGTGAATTAGATCAACACTTCACTCAAATAATTTCAGTACTTGCTAACCTTAAATGAAGTGAGCTAATAAAGCATTAAATTAACGTGTTTTTTGATAAAAGCTTTCTAAACTTTTAATACGTATTTAAGTTCCAAGTTACTTGTTATTGACTTTAAAGTTGCAATCATTGTAAATGGCACTGAGATCAATGTTAATAACAAAAGATGCAATTAGATGCAATTTTTGTCATCCCAAAATTTATAAAATAAGTTTCGTATTTGAATTGCAAATTACTAGAGAACTGTATATGCTGATATTATCAAAATAATGTTGGACAATTCATAATAGACAATAGTTTTAAAGGATCTTAGAAATTAGTGAAGTAGTTAACCAAAATTAAGGTTGGGAGAGAATCTGTCAATTTAGAGCAATATGTTTTGACTTCTAAATTTATATGAGTGCCCCTCTCCCCCCCCCGAATTCAGTGGGAACTTCACAGGAGCCTGAATGTGACATTTTTATTAGAAAAGTCAGCTGGAAACCATTTGGTTTACTGCAGTAGATAGGAAAATATGTAGTGTGCTTTGTCTTCACCTTCAAGGTTCTTGTCAGCCTTACTCCTACCTTGCTTCCCCCCCCTCCCCCAATTTTCCATGTTTCCACCTGTGAACATTGCTCTTCCTTTGTTTGCCACCACCCTTGCCTGCTGCAGAGTCTCCTGCTTCCTAAACTATAGTATCTTCTCCTACGCTGCCCCCTACACCTGGAACTCCCTCCCTGATCACACATGCTCTCCTTCCTCCCTTCTGATCTTCAAACCTCTCTAGCCCCTTCAGGCTTTCCTTAGCTTATCATTCCAACAGGCTATTCACTAACACTCTTCTACTGTCCGATCATTTGCTCTTTCTCCCTTGTAACTACATTAAGCACGTGCACTGGTGACTCCTCTCAACTTCATGACTATAGGCTGCATTCAGATGTGCGCTTAATTCGTACAGCAGTGGCAGCGGCATCGTGCGATTTAAAGCAATGCGCACTTCTGGGTTGGTGTGAATGCACCTAGTGCGCACAATTCAGCGTAATGCGAACTGTCGGAGTGCGGTTTTAAAAGATGCTCTGAGCAGCTTTTAAAACCGCACTCCGACAGTTCGCATTACGCTGAATTGGTGCATTCACACCAACCCAGAAGTGCGCATTGCTTTAAATCGCACGATGCCACCGCCGCTGCTGTGCGAATTAAGTGCACATCTGAATGCACCCTATATCTATGTCTTTCCCTTTATTTATTTCTCCCTTGTCTCCCCTCCCTTGTCCATCCTAGATTCTAAGCCCACTGTGACAGGGATCTGTTTCTAATTTAATGATTATTGAATACCAAGCACATTGCTGGTACTATAATAATAATTAGTAGGTGTGGCCAGGTTGCCGATCCAGCCCTTGGCAGCATTGTTGGGCCTATGGGAAGTTGTTGGGCCGAGATGGCGTTGTTGGGCCTATGGGAAGTTGTTGGGCCTAGACGGCGTTGTTGGGCCTATGGGAAGTTGTTGGGCCTAGACGGCGTTGTTGGGCCTCCATGTCTTGGCTCACATAAAAGTCCTCAGTACAGTCCAACAAAAAAACCTGAAATGGAATTCTTCTTAAGTTTAGTGTTAGGGATTTTTGCTGAGTCACTGCTGCATTTCCTCTACTTTTGGCCCATGCCTACGCAGCCCTACAGCAGCCGGTGACCTCTGGGTTTAAGAGAGCTCCACTTTAGCTCCTTCCTCTCCAGCTTGCCCCTGCAGCCTGAGAGCTCAGTCTTTAAATTCTCACAAGCCTATGAGGCTGCTTTGCCTGATTGGCTATTGAAACAGTCCTGTAGGTAGCCTATTCAGCACCGGGGTCTCTTAGCACCAACTCTTGACTGTCTTTCTATGTGCACCTGCATTTTCTGTGTCAGTGCTGCAACTATAGGAGGGATATAATTTATGGATTTGTATTAATTACAGATCTGCATCTCAACTTTTAAGCATTTCCAGATTACAGATTCATATTTCTGAATCTTCATTAAGCTCACAGAAGTAGTGCCACAGGGATAACATTAGCTTGGTGCAGCTCCAATGAGTTTGATGGCAAAGGGGGGAGGGGGCAGAGGTGCTTTGCTGGCTGATGAAATCTATTAGCAGGGGACAGGGATAGCCTGGCTCCTCATGCTGACACCACCTGGCTGCTCCTCTGTGTCCTGGCTGCCACTCGCTTGCTCCTTTCCTGCTGCTGCTCAAGCTGAGCCAGGTTCTTCCCATGCTTGCCTTTCTCGTGCTCAGCTATTGTGAGCATATGGAGTGTGTGCAAGGAGGCCTCTTCCAGTTCACAAGATCTGCACAAGACCTGGGGAGGAGCAACAGCCAGGACTCGGAGGAGCAGCCAACAGCTAGATGGTGCATCAGCCTGGGCAGTCGGGCTATCCTTGTCCCCTGCTGGCTGCTTCTCTGAGTTGCGGCTGCCTATGCTCCCCTGCTCCTTCCCCACTACCGCTCAAGATTTATTTATTTGTATTTATTTGTTATATTTATTAGCCTACGGCATCCCGGGGCAGTTTACAACACTAAAAAACAATACAACAATAAAATATCAAATATAAACATTCCTAAAAAACATCTCCCCACCCACCCCTCCCTCCCACCCTCCCCTCCGAAGGCCTGGGCGTACAGCCAGGTCTTGCAGGCTTGGCGGAGTGCCAGCATACCTGGGGCCAGGCGAGCTTCCTCCAAGAGGGAATTCCAGAGTCGCGGCCCGGCCACCAAGACCGCCCATTCTATTGTGGCCCCCCGCCTAACATGGGGGACCTGCAGGAAAGCCCCCCAGGTAGACTGCAGGGATCACTCTGAGACGCAGAAGGCGAGGCGGTCCCCAAGGTATGAGGGGCCGAGACTGTGTAGGGCTTTATAGATCAGAACTAACACCTTGAATCTGGCCCGGTACGCTGTAGGCAACCAGTGCAAAGTGCGGAGCACAGGTGTTATGTACTTCCGCCGACCCATCCCTGTAAGGAGATGGGCCACCGCATTCTGCACTAACTGCAGCCTCCAGACCAGAAACGGGAAGTCCCATGTAGAACGCGTTGCAGTAGTCCAGCCTCGAGGTGATGAAGGCATGGATGAGAGTGGCCAGGTCAGCCCTGGAGATGTATGGATGGAGCCTCCGTAATAGATACAGCTGGCAGAAGGTGGCTTTAGCCACCGCCTCCACCTGCCAATCCAGACGGAGGTCCGAATCCAACAGCACCCTCAGACTCCAGACCTGCTGGGCTACAGGAGGGCAGCCCCCCCCCCCCCACCGGAGGAGCCAGCACCCCCCTCACCCTTCCCACCCTCTTATCGGGATTAAGTTTCAGTCTGCTCTCCACATCCAATCTAACACAGACTCCAAACATTGGGATAGTATCGACTCGAGACAGCAGGACCTGGGTCAGTTGAAAACGAGAGGCACAGATGAGTATCATCAGCATATGATCTCCACCAGGAACTGCATATATACATTAAATAATAACAGAGACAGAATCGAACCCTGTGGAACGTCACAGGTCAAGGCCTGGGGGCTTGATGTTTCAGCCCCCAACACCACCCGCTGGCGTCTCCCCGAGAGGAATGAGCGAAACCACCCGAGGATGGTCCCGTCCAGACCCTCCAGGTCTCGCAGCCATCTCAGCAGCAGCCATGGTGTCAAAAGCAGTCGAGAGATCTAGCAGGATCAGAAATGTTGAACATCCTGCATCCATCTCCTGGAAGAGATCATCCACCAAGGCCACCAGTGCTGTCTCAGTACCATAGCCAGGGTGGAACCCAGACTGAAAAGGGTCAAGGAAACCGATACTATCCAGATGCACCTGGAGCTGCAGTCCCACTGCCTGTTCATTAACCTTCCCTAAAAAGGGAAGATGAGCTGGATTCTCCTCACTCTCCCCATCCCCCACTCAGAAAAGCTGAGTGCGGGAAGTCCCAGGCTTAGCTTATGTGGTGGTGGGGGAAGGAGCAGGGGAGCAGCAGCGGCCATGATTCAGAGGAGCAGCCAACACTGAAGCTGGTGAGTCAGTCCAGGGAGCCCGGGCTGTCCCTGTGCCGTGCTGGCTGACTGCCATCCAAAAATGGATGACAATTGGCCAGCAAAACCCTGCTGCCCATCACTCCCTCCTCCCTCTAAAGCTCATTGGAGCAGCTCCAAGCCAATGCCATCCCTGTGGCACCACTCCAATGAGCTTTACAGAGATCCGTAATCAGTGCAGGATTTACCGTAACTGTCATTTTGTTTTCCAGTTACGGATTAATCTAAATGTGTAACACCCATCCCTAGTAATTAGTAGTGGTAGTAGTATTTTTTAAAGGAAGTGAAGATTTTAAAGTGAAATGAAGCTTTTTAACTTCATTAGAGGACAGTAATGGGGTATTTCACCAGCTGCTGGTAGGAAAAACTCACTGTTAAGGTAACTGTATATATAGTTATGAAACTTTTTCTTAAAATCCAAATAGTGCAATTATGTATGCAGTTCTTAATAGTTCTGTAATGTGTTGGTAAAAGGGGTTTCATCAAATCCAAACAAATCAAGATTTCCTCTATTGCTGTTCAAGTTCAAGTTTATTAATATCCGGACGTAGCTCAAGACCATAGTCCATAAAGAAAATATTGCAGTACATAGTAAAACTTATTTTCCCAATGTCGTTATTATACTTAAAATAACATCAATAACTTTACAGCTCATTATAAAGAGATCCAAACTTCACAATTTTAAAAAAAAATTAACTGACTTAAAATTCAAAAAGCGTTCCCGAATTATATACACATTTAATAGAAATTTAGCTACTGCCTGGGTTACCTCAGGAAATTGATCGGCTAATAAGTATCTTGCAAGTTCAAACATAGATCTTCCTGGCAATCTGGCCAAAATTGGATGCAGATACTGCATTCTAATATTGCCATAGAGTGAACATTCTATAAGAATATGACTCATTGTCTCAACCTGTTGAGAGTCAAAAGGACAGAGCCGGACTGCAAAGGGTATCCCCTCACATCGTCCCTCCAAAACCTTTGAAGGAAATACATTAAGCCGAGCTAGGAAGAATTTATTTCCCAATGCTGGACACAGTTGCTTTTGCCAATAACTGGCACTCTGCCACACCCTAGGAATGACTTGGGATTAAATTCCCAAAATTGGGGAATTATTAATGATAGTTACCTTCTCCTGTCTGGGTATGTCCTCTATCCTACTATATATTTCTGTCTTTGCTGCCATGTGACCCTTGCCCTGCAAATATGGAACTGAAAAGCTCAAACTGGCTGCAAAACCTCTCATTTTGAGTAACCATGGAGATTGAAATGGGTCATTAGCGAGAAGAGGGAATAACCCTGAATCAGGAAATATTGTCTCCCGCAACCAGAGTGCCATGGCAAACTTCATTACTTTCATGTTCCATCTAAGTTGGCCCATCTCAACTGAGTGCAGCCGAAGCTACAACCACTGGTAGATGGAGTAATTTTCTCAAGAAGGTTGCTTGTATTTTATCCAAATTATACGGGCGAATGACTGCCCAAATCGATGCGCCATAAAACAATTGAGCGGCCGCCTTTGCATTAAGAACCTTCGATGCCATTCATTCCCTCCGAAGTCTGTTTTTGGCAAAGTAGTTCAAAATAGCAAGAGTCGTGCCCATTGCCTGATTTAGGGCCGCTTTTGCATGAACTTCCCACCTACCTGTTTTACTGAACATACTACCCAAGTATTTATATTGGGCAACCTGTTCAATACGTTCGGAGCCTATCCTCCAAGGAAATTTCTTTCTTTC
This sequence comes from Sphenodon punctatus, assembly GCA_003113815.1. Taxonomy (NCBI): domain Eukaryota; kingdom Metazoa; phylum Chordata; class Lepidosauria; order Sphenodontia; family Sphenodontidae; genus Sphenodon; species Sphenodon punctatus. The sequence goes on from QEPC01001360.1 coordinate 2,550,847, forward strand.
CTGCCAAAGACCATTATTTTAGTTTTTTCGTAATTTAGATAGTTTATTAGTAACACAGTAGTTCGCCAATGCTCCAAGTTGCTTGTCCATCCCTACTTTAGTTTGGTATAATCTAACCGCATGATCGGCATATAGCAGAACACCTACTGCCTGGTCTAATAATCTCAGTGGATGAGCTTCTGTGACCGACACTTGGTATTATATCATTTAGGAAAAAGTTAAATAGACTGGGAGCCAGTATTACCCCAATGTGAGCGGGGTTTGCATTGGATAACTGACCAGTGTTATTTATCTTAATTCTCAACACGTTATTGGCATGGAGAGCCATAATAAGATAAAGAAGTCTACGATCGATGTTGGACCTTCCTAATTTTCCCCACAGTATATCTCTATCTACTGAGATGAAAACCTATTGCTGTGTTTTTCCAAAATATTACCAGACAAATAGTACCGCACACAAAAAGAAAAATTGGGAAACTTTCTATTTTTCATCAGAAGTGTAGAATTCCCCTGGTTACTTGAGTTGAACTTAGAAGATATGAGGTCACCTTCAACATACATTAAAATGTTAGCCTTATTCTGTAGCAAATTGAGGAAATTGGGAAGTCCATTGAGTTATACATTGAGTTGCCCACTCTGTGTATGACAAGTTTCTGTAGGAATTTGCTGTACTAAGAGTTAAGACTTAGTCCAGAGACACAGGGAAAGCTAATATATCAGTATGGTTTTAAGTAAATATTTGTATTCATTGTACAGTCTAAAAAACAGTCTAATATTTACTAAAAACTGATTTTCATAATAGGATATATCACTTTGAAGACTAGCATTGTAAAATTTAAATTATGTTAATATAAAAAACAGGCAATGTAATACCAATACAGTAAAAACCTGCAATACAATTTGGTGTAAAGACATTGATCATGTCTATGTAAATATGGGTGTTTTCAGATGTGACGGGGCGACTTCGCCCCGTCCCGAAAACAACCCAGAGATTCCCCGCCGGGATCACCCAGGCACGCAAACAGACGTGCCGGGGATCCCAGTGGGTAATCAGGGAGGGGGCGGGGCCGCGCTGTGCAACGTGCGACCGCACGGCCCCGCCCCCTCCATGTTCCCTCGCCGCCCGCCCTCCGGGGAGACGGGCGGGTTGCGAGGCCAATGCCACCGCAGTGTCTGGCCGAGTTCACCACGGCCCAGAATCCCGCCTGGGATTCCAGGTCATGATAGCCAATCAAACGTTACCTTTTTTGATGCCTGCCTGGAATCACTTTCACCACGCTTCAGCCGATTTTCGCGCTGGTAGCCCGGGAAGCATGATTGAAATTGACCCTATGTGGGTATTCAGCGTGGCAAACATCTGGCAGCCACCGAACAGACGTGCAGGGCACAGTGACCACATGTAGGTATTCAGCGTGGTTCACTGTGATCTCGTCACGTCTGAAAACACCCCATGCTGAACAGACGTGCAGGGCACAGTGACCACATGTAGGTATTCAGCGTGGTTCACTGTGATCTCGTCACGTCTGAAAACACCCTATGTCTTACTACTAGGTCTTTCTTCCTATGTGGTGTGTCCTAGAAGTAAGAAAAATGTCCAATCTAAGTATATCATTTAAAACAAATAATGTTGGATGTAGAACAGATACATGAAAAAAATCATTTACGGATCTTGCATAGCATAACAGATGGGTCTGTGCATTACGTGAGGTAACTTGTCTTTTCCAACTGCAGTTGTCAAGGCCACAGTGACTGATTCACAGATTAATGGACTAGTATTATTTGTTTAATAGGTTTATAAAGCAGGCGTTTTACTCTCTAAATATGTTTAATGCACTATTAAGTTCAGATTAAAAGAAGAATGAAGGATACTCCTATATAATCAGTGGGGAATACATTGACTGTGGAAGTTTTCAACTGAAAAATGCACTAGCTTCTTTCAGCTCAATAGTTGTGCAATATTGTTAATACCAAAACACCTTTGTATACTTCAAATATGCAGCTGTCTGTGCCACTTGTAGTTTATATTTTCATTGGTGTTCCAGCGGAGATTCTATAAGTTACTGTATCTTTCTAGGGCACTGTGAGGTCTCCAGTGTGGAAATGCAACTAATCCTTGAGGACTGGAGGGTAGCAAATGTAACACCAATATTTAAAAAGGGCTCCAAAAGCAATCCTAATAAGCCTCACATTGGTGAGCCTCACATTGGTGCTGGGGAAACTGCTGGAGATGATAGTCAAGAAGAGAATTACTGGGCATATTGATAAACATAGCACAATGGGGAAAAGTCAACATGGATTTAGCAAAGGGAAGTCATGCCTCACTAATCTACTGGAGTTTTTTGAGGGAATAAATAAGTATGTGGAGAAGGGTGAGCCAGTTGGTAGTGTATGTGGATTTTCATAAGGCATTTGCTAAGGTCCATCATGAGAGACTCTTGAGTAAACTAACGGTATTTTCACACAAGACACTCCACCCACTACCCCCCCCCCACTATACATGTTGCAGGTCTGCAGTGTTGCCCTATGGGTGCCCTGTAACATGTATAGCGGGTAGGTAGAGAGTGTTTTGTGTGAAAATGCCTAGCGTAGTAATGGGATAAGAGGTTGTGTCCTATCGTGGTTTGGTAATTGGTTAAAAGCTAGGAAACAAAGGGCAGGACTAAATGGTCAATTTTCACAATGGAGAGAAGTAAATAGTGGAGAACTGCAGGGCTTTGTACTGGGACCGGTGTTGTTTAATATCTTCATCAGTGATCTGGAAAAAGGAGTAAAGAGTGAGGTGATCAGATTTGCAGATGACACAAAGTTATTCAAGGTAGTTAAAACATGATCAGACTCTGAAGAATTGCAAGAGGATCTTGTGAGACTAGGTGTCTGAGCATGTAAACGGCAGATGAAATTTACTGTGGACAAATGCAAACTGATACACATAGGGAATAATAATCCAAACTATGTGTACACAATGCTGGATTCTGAATTAGGAGTAACCAGTCAGGAAAAGGACCTTGGAGTCATCGGGCATTTTTACACACACCTTAATGTTCATGATTTTTCAGTCTTCTGGGTTTACATGTCCACAAGTAAGTTCCAGATTCATTTTTCTCACACACACTGCCTTGAGGCAGTTCCTGGCTGCATTCTTCACACAAACATTGCCCTGAGGCAGCCTAAAGTAGCTGCAGCTGTAGACGTGACAGGCTGCCATGGAAACCAAGTGACCACAGCTGCCTGGAGCAAAGCAGTTTACCAGGAGAACTTTTTACACACAAAAGTTCTGGGAAAAGTTCTACGCAGAAGTTCAAAGAGCCAGATGTTTAAGATCTAGGTGAGTGATTTAGACACACAGAAAGGTCAGCATGTAACAGCAAACATGCAGGAGAAACGTGTGTGTAAAAACACCCATTGTGGACGGTACACTGAAATTCTCAGCTCAATGTGTGGCGGCCATCAAAAAAGCAAACAGAATCAGAGCAGGACCCAGGCATATGCCACATGTGTGACTGCACATGGCCCCGCAGCCAGCTGGGGCCCTGTGCTAGCCTGGCTGGGAGGTAGGCTTAAGCCAGCTTCTTTCCCAATAAGTGCTTCCGCCTCTCCTCTCTGGCTCTGGTCCCCATCCCTCACGTGCCTCTGACTGCTAGTAGTGCTGCAGCAGCAGCAACAGCACACCAGACACCAGTCGGACTCAGAGATACAGCTGTTTGTTTATAAACAACTCCTCCCCATGTGAGTGATCAGAAGGTTGTTATCTTGTGAAAAAGGTTCTTTGAGATGGGTCTCAACATTATCACAACGGGGTTGTGCATGCTCATCCTTTTCAAATAGTAGACCACGTGATGCTCTCAAGATTCTCTAGTATAAAAAGCACTCTCCTCCTCAAAATGACAGTTCCTTCTAACCCTTTCTAGGAATATAAGAAAATTCCATGTGGGGCTGGAAGGTTGGGTGTTATGAGAATGTTAGGAGCCATCTCAAAGAACCTTGTTTACAAGGCAGCAACCTTCTGTTCTTTTTCAAATGGCTTCTCACAGGCTGTTTTTACATGGCTCCGCCAGTTGGGGGGGGTGCATGGGCGGGGGGATGCACATGGCCACACACGCATCCCCACTCACCCCCCACTCATCCTCACCCATGGAGTAACTGCCCGTTTTGCCCAGTTGCTCCATGCATGGGGACGAGTGGGGGGTGAGTGGGAATGCGTGTTAGGTGGGTGTGCGCATGTACCTCCACTCACCGTGGACCCATGCACCACATTGTTCACACATGACTCCCCCACCCATGAACACACATAAATCTGTGTGTTCATGGCTGGGAGAAGCCCGTGTAAAAAGGGCCAGATTCTCACAGCTGTCTTACTTATACTATCTTAAGTAGGAATTTAGGATGTAAAGCAATATCTATTCTATCTTGGANTAGGAATTTAGGATGTAAAGCAATATCTATTCTATCTTGGAAAATCTGCAAATATGGTTCTGAGATTATTATGGCTGCTATTTCACTAATTCTTCTTAATGAAGTTATTGCTTACAGCAATACTGTCTTTAAACCCCCACTTCATAACCAGTTCATTTGCACCCCCCATACCTAGATCATCACTGGGGTGAACATCTGGCAGGAATCAAACAGACGTAACGGGACCAAAGGCCACCACAGGGGATTCACTGTGGTTGACCGTGGTATCGTTATGTCTGAAGTAACCCATCATGTAACGTTCCTTACATTCTGCTTATATTTGCTTGTGTGCCATCACAAGTTCACTATGTAACGTTCATCATTTCCCTTATTGGTCCTTGTTTTGGATCCTTGTGAACTATGTTTTGATGTGTGGTGTTTTTCAAGGCCTAGCCCTTGATTCCTTCATTCTGATGAAGAAAACTGTCATAAAATGCTGAAAACTGATGAAAATAACTGGTGGAAAATACTGGAAAAATATTTTAAAACCCCCAAATTTACTGAAAAATACCCAAAATTACCTCCAAATTAGCAAAAATATAAGAAAAATGTGTATTATTGTAGGCGCTGATCTCAACAACAGCAGAAGCTACTTGGTGAGATCTTGGTCCTGGTACTTGGTTATGAGAGTTTTACTCAAAAGAAAGAAATTGGACTGCTCGGTCAGCCCTAGTCATCAGTCACCAATCTGACTTGAACATCTATGAATCTGTAATCCTTTTTTAGTTCATACCTGGGACCATGATAATCAGAAGACTCTACAAAATCCCCATGACTTAAAATTTGCAAACCATCAGGTTCGGTTATGAAAGGAGTCCACTTTAATTATGTGGGACAGTTCTTATCCCTCATAAAAGCCCTTCACTTTAATTGCTGTCTTACTAAGTGTGCTCATTTATTAAACTTCTATGTGTATTTTTCATTGCCCACATTTATGAAACTATGAATTACAAACTCTGAATTACTTTAGGGTAAGAGGCAAGAAATTTACAGACCCCTCCAGTGAGATTTGTTCTAATATACTCCCACACAGTATTAGTGCATTAGTTTTGTTCCAGGGTTTTATAGATTATCTACCCATCAAGTCCAGGGCCAGCTCAGCTATTGGGAAAGTGGCACACTTCTTTACAATGGTAGCCTTCTGGGGGCAGTACTGTGGGCAGCTGCTACAGCATTCCCCACTTACTCTGGGACTGCCCAGCACAGTGTTGTTGCTGTGCTGTGTTCCCACTCCCAGACTGCAACTGTGGTGGCTCCAGGCTTTAGCTCATGAGTGGGGAACCTTTTCACTCCTGGGGGCCACTTTGAAAATTAGTATACATTTCAAGGACCACATACAAGTTGAGGCTGGGGTGCTTAAATGATGCCCTGAGAAAGAGGAAGGTGCAGATTGTGGATCCGTCTGACGCATGCCCTTGTCTCTGTTCCCTTACTCTGAACTCAGTTTTCCAGTGCTTGGTGGTAGGAACTAGATCTAGGGACCAGATCCAGGAATTGGAAAGAGGCCAAATAAAAACTAGCTGTGGGCTGCATTTTGCCCACAGGCCAGAGGTTCCCCATCCATTTTCTAGTTCGTCTAGCTTCACTCCACTCCCCCCACTCCCCCAATGCAATGTTGTGTAGAGCAGCATGCTGCTACTTACTGTATGTACTGGCTCCAGACCCCTTGGACTGCTCTGGGGCTGAAGGTGTCAGGGTCTGGAGCAGGTTTGATGAACATGTGTCTGGGATGATCTGGGTATGGCAAATCCTGCACCAAGCAGTAGGATTGGATAAAGGGTGACAATTTTATAAGCAATATCAGTTTTGTGATTTTTAACAGAAGTTGCAAATTTTCTTAAATCATTTGCAGGTGTTGCCTCTGTTTAAATCATAGAGGTTTTACTAGATGCAGAGATCTGCTTTTTGGACTATTTGTAGAGAGGATGAAGAAGACGAGAAGGTAGGCAGAGCAGAGGAGGAGCAGGTGCCAGAGATGGTGGGACCAATCTCAAGCCCCTTGGATCCCCTGTGGACCTCCGATGCAGGCCCATTGTGGCACGGAGGGCTCCACTGGCACTGGCAGAAGCTTTAGTCTTTCTAGGGGTGTGCATGTCATTTTCATTATTACAGTAATTATAATAAAAAATGTCATTTTCATTATCATTTTTGCAATAACGAAAACGACAAATAATAATAATGAAAATAGAAACAAAAATAACATTTTGTTTTTGAGATAAAGGGAAAGCACCGAAAGATTTATTTCTGGCTATAACCTTTTTGTTTCTTCTTCAATTCTGATGAAATTTGGGGAGATTGCACCCCTAATGGCGGGCACTATGTGTACTAGGTTTCAAAAAGATTAGATAGAGGGAACCAATTTAGGGAGCAATTGAACATTGTGATTTTAAGAAAAGCTCCATACACATGAATGGCTGCATCTTTATCTTCCACCCAGTTTGCATGACACCTGTGAATATTATGTCCCGCCACAAGATTAACACTCCTCCCAGTTTTCAGAAAGATTGGATAAAGGGTCCTGATGGTATAAGACATTAACTTGAAAATACATTTCCAGCTGTAACATTTTTATATTCCATCCTGTTTACAAGATATTTGGCAGAAATGAATCATATGCCTTCCCTGTCATCTCTGCCAACTACTGGTCAGTTTGATAAAGGAACCTAATTGTATAAGCAATTGAAGTTGTCCCCTTGAAGACCATTATTCAGATAAATAGCAGCACATGCAGTGCCAGTCAGAGGCAGGCACCAGGCATGGCAGGGGGAGGGAGGCTGTAGGAAGGAGGATGAGGAGCAACCCAAAAGACTGACAGACACATTCACTGGCCAATTACTGCATGCTTCCAGCTTTACAGGACCAATCGGTAGTGGCTTGGAGGTGGGCATAGGGGGCGGCCCGGAGGCGGGCATAGAAGGGACATAACTGGGACTTTGGGGATAGCATCCCAAAAATCAGGAGACATAGTTTATACTGGCCAGTTATCATCACAATCACATCCTGCAGCACTGTGACAGAGGACATAAGAGAATCTCTATTGGCTCTTTCCTAAACAGATGCTTCTGACTTCCCAGTAACAAGTGGGGGAGAGATGTTGAGATGGTCACCGCACAGAATGAGGATATTTGGTTGACATTTATGCTGGCCAATTGGCATAACAAACTGATCCTGAGCTGGGTTCAGGATGGGGCGGGGTATAAATTTAATAAAATAAACAAATAAATAAATAAATAAATAAATCTTTTACCACAGTGACACGTAAGAGAATCCCTGGCATAAGCTCCTTCTCTGCATATGCTGTGCAGGCATATAAAATTGGGACCCTTTATCACATCTTTTTGATATTTGGCAGAGATGATTTTAAAAGTGTGATATACAGTCCTGCCAAATTTAATGGACACTGGTTGGACTACAAAGGTGGTACAGTCAGACATACATTTATAAGTTATTGCTTATACCACCAGGACCCTTTAGCTAATCCTTCTGAAAGCTGTCAGAGATAGTAAATATAGTTAGGGGTATAAACATGCCAAGTTTCATCTACATCAAATGTGAGGCAAAGACGTTACATCTAAGAATGTGCATGAAGATTTTTGCAAAATAATATAATTGAACAGCTTATAAAATTGGATTCCTTTATCCAATATTTTTTTATTTTGTCACACTTACTGCCTTCCATTGTAGGTATAATTCCTATAAGTGTCAGCCAAATATAATGAAAAACAAAAAAGTTACAGCTGAAAATGTAGGAGAGAAAGAACAGACTGTGAGCATTTGGGGGGGGGGTGGGGGGGAACGTAGAGGCCAGCCGAGAGGGCTGACCTGTCCCCTCCTCCCACCAGGAAGCAGCTGGGCGGTTTTAAAACCCCGCGCCCAGCGGCTGAGTCCAGGAGCCTGCCTTGGGGTATTTTACCTGCCTGCCTCGCTGCTGCGGGCGGTGTCTTTAGCTCCGCCGCCGGCGAGGAGAGGGTCCCTGCACTCTGCTGCTGCTGCCACTGCTGTCACCTGCAGGAGAGAGAGAACAGACTGTGAGCATTTGGAGGGGTATGGGGGGAATGTAGAGGCCAGCCGAGAGGGCTGACCTATCCCCTCCTCCCACCCGGAAGCAGCTGGGTGCTTTAAAACCCTGCGCCCAGCGGCTGAACCGCAGGCCGCAGCCATGGTCCGCAAGCCTAAGGGCCACGAGCCTAAGGGCCGTGGCCAAAGGGTGCGGCACTTTGGGGCACTTCGGGGCCGCAGGGGGTGGCAGGGGGTTATTATTGTTTTGTGGGCTTTTTTGTACAGGGCTAGGGTGGTAGGGTGGGGGTGTAGACACGGGGGGTAATGTGGGGGGTGGACCCAGGGACTCCCCCTGGTGAGAGCAGGGGGAGGACCGGGAGGGTTGGGGGGGAGGGGGTGGCTCGGTCTCCCCGTGAGAGGGGGAGACCGAGGGAGAATGGGGAGGGTATGGTTGGGGGGGGAGGGTTATGGGGGGGAGGGGGGGAGGGAGGGCCGGGGGGCAAGCAGCCGGGTCTGAAGGGCCGGGATTGGGTGGACGGAGGGGAGGGCATGGCCATTGGGGTCGTGATGGGGCGCGGACGGTATGGTCCATGGGGTGGGAAGGCACGGGCCCCTAGGGGTCCACGGTGCCTGAGGGAGGTGGAGGTCATCACCCCCCCACTAAGGGGGAGGGAGGTGCCGGGTCCAGGGTCCGCGCGTGGGGGGCTGGTGCTGATGAATGCGAGGTCCGTGGTCAACAAGGCCCCGATTATCCACGATTTGATCGTGGATGGGGCCGTGGACCTCGCATGCATCACGGAGACCTGGCTGGATGATCTGGCCGGTCCAACTTTGGCGGATCTGGTTCCAGCTGGGTATGCCGTGCAGCATCAGCCCCGCATGAGCGGCCGGGGAGGAGGCGTAGCTATTGTTTTTAGGGAAGACTGGCCTGTTAGGAGGTATCCAGTGCCGGAGATTGTGGGTGTAGAGGCTCTGCACGTGGTGATCGATTTGGCTGGGGGCAAGCTAGGGGTGCTGCTGGTGTACCGGGCCCCTTCATGCCCGGCGGCATCCCTTACCGCTCTAGCGGAGCTGGCCTCGGAGGTGGTGTTGGGCTCCCCCAGGACTTTGGTTCTGGGGGACTTCAACGTCCACGCCGATGCCGGCCTTGTTGGGGCGGAGCGGGAGTTCATGGCCGCCATGGCAACTATGAACTTGTCCCAGGAGGTGATCTGCCCGACCCACGTGGGGGGACATATCCTCGACCTGATCTTCGGCTCTGGCCTTGAGGCGGGGGGTCCGGTTGTGGGGGAGGTGACAGCGGTGCCCTTGTCGTGGACGGACCATTACCTCCTTCAGGCCGGTCTTTTAGCGCGCCCCCTCCAGAAGGGGAAGGGACCAGTTAGGATGGTCCGCCCTCGGAGGCTGATGGAACCCCAGCGGTTCCAGGAGGTCCTGAGGGAGCTTACCCTGGATGTGGACGGTCACTCTGTGGATGAGCTGGTCCGGCATTGGAACATCTTGCTGGAGGAGGCCATTGACAGGGTGGCTCCGAGGCGCCTTCTGCCTCGGTCTCGTCACCGCAGGACCCCTTGGTTTACTGAGGGGCTGCGGTGTATGAAGCGTGTGGGCAGGAGGCTAGAGCGACGCTGGCGTCGGACTCGGTCTGTCTCCGATCGTCTTCTCCATAGGGCCCATTTGCGGTCCTATGTGGAGGCTGTGAGGACGGCGAGGAAGGAATTCCTCGCCGTCCTCATAGCGTCTGCGAAGTCGCGTCCAGCGGAGCTGTTTCGGGTGGTGCGGGGGCTGGTGAGTCCGGCCTCCCTCCGCCTGGATGGGGACTTGTCCCGGGCCCGCTGTGAGGAGTTTGTCATCTACTTCGCAGACAAGATCGCTCGGATTCAGGCCGATTTCGACGCTGGGTTGATAGCAGTAGGGGAAGAGCGCGGGGGGGCGGAGGGTCCGTCTGGTCCATCTTTATGGGGTGAGTTTCAGGAAGTGACGCCAGCCGATGTGGTGGATGTCCTGGGGTCTGTGAGGGCCACGTGTTGTCAACTAGATCCGTGCCCGTCCTGGTTAATAAAAGCTTCCGGGGAGACGTTGGGGACGGTGCTGGCGAGGGTGGTGAATGCGTCCCTTCGGCAGGGGAGGTTGTCGCCTTGCTTAAAAGAGGCTGTGGTGCGCCCCCTGCTGAAAAAACCATCGTTGGACGTAGACGCGCTCGCCAGCTACCGACCTGTCTCTAACCTTCCCTTTTTAGGGAAGGTTATTGAGCGGGCAGTGGCGCTCCAGCTCCAGGGTCATCTAGATAATATCGGGCTCCTTGACCCGTTTCAATCTGGGTTCCGCCCCGGCTATGGCACCGAGACGGCGTTGGTGGCCTTGGTGGACGACCTCCGCCGGGAGATGGATGCGGGATGTTCGACATTTCTCATCCTGCTCGATCTCTCGGCCGCTTTTGACACCGTGGACCATGGGCTGCTGTTGAGACGACTGCGTGACCGGGGGGGTCTGGACGGGACTGTTCTTGAATGGTTCCGTTCATTCCTCTCGGGGAGGAGCCAGCGGGTGGTGTTGGGGGAGGAAACATCGAGCCCCCGCGCCTTACCGTGTGGCGTTCCGCAGGGATCGATCTTGTCTCCATTATTATTTAACATCTATATGCAGCCCTTGGGGGAGGTCGTGAGAGGGTTCGGGGTGCGATGTCACCAGTATGCTGATGATACTCAGCTGTACCTCTCGTTTTCTACTGACCCAGACCCTGCTGTCTCGGTGCTATCCCAATGTTTGGAGGCCGTGGCGGATTGGATGCGGCGGAGCAGACTGAAGCTCAACCCAGATAAGACGGAGGTGATGGTGGTGGGGAGGGCGAAGGGGGTGGTGGCCCCCCTGGTTGGGGGGGTTTGCCCCCCTGTAGCTCAGCAGGTCCGGAGTCTGGGGGTCATATTGGACGCAGACCTGCGGCTGGAGCGGCAGGTGGAGGCAGTCGCTAAGGCTGCCTTCCGCCAGCTTTATCTGGTACGTAGGCTGCGTCCGTATGTCTCTGGCCCGGACCTGGCCTCCCTCATCCATGCCTTCGTCACCTCGAGGCTCGACTACTGTAACGCGCTCTACGTGGGGCTTCCCTTGTTCTTGCTTCGGAGGCTGCAGCTAGTGCAGAATGCGGCAGCTCGTCTCCTTACAGGGGCGGGCCGTCGGGAGCATATTACACCTGTGCTCTGAGCTCTGCACTGGTTGCCGATAGCGTGCCGAGCCAAGTTCAAGGTTTTGGTGATGATCTATAAAGCCCTACACGGTCTGGACCCCTCATACCTCAGGGACCGCCTCGCCCTCCGTGCCCCAGAGCGGCTCCTGCCGTCTGCCGGGGGTGCCTTCTTGGCGGTCCCCCATGTTAACCGGGGGGCCACAATGGAGAGGGCATTCTCGGTGGCTGGGCCGCGGCTCTGGAACTCCCTTCCGGAGGAAGCTCACCTGGCCCCTAGCCTGTTGACATTCTGGCGAAGTTGTAAGACCTGGCTGTTCGCCCAGGCCTTTGGGAGGGAGGGTGGGTAGGGTGAGGTATTTTAGCTCCACCACCTATTTTGGTTTTTAGTTTGTCTATTATATATATAACTTTAGCCCTTTTTTAATATTTTAATAAGTATTATTATGTTTATGAGAGTTTTTTATGGTTTTATTGTATTTTAAAGTTGTTGGAAGCCGCCCCGGGCTGCATGGCAGGAGGGGTGGGGTATAAATTTGTTAAATAAAATAAATAAATAAATAAAATGTGTTTTTCATTGAAACCAATGAAAAACGAAAACGAAAGCAAAAACAAAAATGACAATTTGATATTTTTGAAAACAAAAAAGACAGATTTAAATAATGAAAATGAAAAAATTAAAACAAAAATGACATAGGCCCCTGGTGCACACCTCTAATTGGCACCCCGAAGTCTGTGTAACATGCATGACGGGGAGTAAGTGCAGAGTTCTCCTTTTCTACAAGCACTTGCAGTGAGGCTGAAGACTGCAGCTCACACAGTTACACACAGAGCACACCGCCTATGAGCCACACAAGATCTACCCATAGTAGGGGCTTACGCAGCTTGACAGAAGCTTATATTTGCTCCCCAGTGCCGGCCCCCAAGCCTCCCTGATTGCAGTAATTTGGTACTGGCAAGTTGGAAGCCTGTGAAGCATCTCCAGAGAACAAGCCTCTCATACCAGGGATTTTGTTATGTTTATCACAGTGGTACAAGATGGGTTTGTGATGCCAGTTGGCCAGCAGAAATGTCAATAGTGGGTGAAAACAAACATAATGCTAAGTCCACTCTAACACCACTTTAACACCACTTTAATACTTCTTGTGCATGTTGCGGGGCTACAGAGGGCACCAATACATCCATACAACATGTATAAGAAATGTTAAAGTGGTGTTAAAGTGGACTTAGCATTATGTCTACTTTCACCGCATGTATCCTCATTCTGTGCTGTACCTACTTCAACCCCCCTGCTTGTGACTGGGAAGTCGGAAGCATCTTTTTAGGAAAGAGCCAGTAAGGGATTCTCTTATGTCCTCTGTCACAGAACTGCAGCATGTGCTTGGGATGCCAGTTGGCCAGCTTGGATATGTCAACCATGTCTCTTGATTGCTGGGATGCTTCCCTCTCCCCATGTGGCTTTCTGCCTGAAGTCTTGGTTATTTCCTGAATTTTTTGGTTTTGTCTCAAAGGGTATTTTCAGATGTGATGGGCCTCCATCTAGGTATGGTCCGGGATCCGTTTTGGATCCCATTCAGGAATCAGGTCGTCTGCCCTTTAGACGTCCCAGTCGGATTCCGGGGGGGGGATCGGGGAGGGGCGGGGCTGCGTGGCGCAATGTGCGGCCGCACAGCCCCACCACCCCCACGCTCCCCTGGCCACCTGCCCCCCAGGAGACAGGCAGGCGCAGCGACCAATCTGGCCGCTGAGCCCGATCCCGGATTGTGGGTGGGACCACGCTCCGGGCCAGGGATGGCGGCCAGATGTGCACCGTGGCCAAAGCCGGCCCCATCCTGGATTGTGGTTGTGCTAACCACGGTTCTGGGGGTGAGGCCAGCCTCACCCCTAGAATCGTGGTTAATCTGTTTCCTGCTGGAGGTGCACTGGGATGAATATCTGGCAGGAAACCTTTAGATGTTACAGGCCTCTCCTCCACAACGGGGGAATGACTGGTTAGAGGGAGGCCTGTAACGTCTAAAATCAATGTGCAATTGCTTATGGAAACGTGACCTTTTATCCAATCTATTTGAAATTCGGCAGGGATGGTCCTTTCAATGAGGTGTACAATTGTAATTTTTTTTATCCAAGGTGGATCAAAAACAAAGTTGTTATAGCTGGAAATGTGTGCACAAAGCACAAACACTAAATTGTTTATAAAATCAGAACACTTTATCCAATCTTTATGGAATCTGCCAGGGATGATTCCGTGGGTAATACCTATCAATATCACTTCCAAATTGTATGAGAAGCAAATACGTTCTAGCTGGAAATGCATCACAAACCATTATGCTTCTCAAATCAGGACCCTTTATCCAATCTTTAATACATTTGGCAGGTATTATCCCTTTAGTGAGGGGTACAATATATCCAAATTTTATGCAACTCAGAGAGTAAAAAAAAAAAAAAGTTACAGCCTGAAATTTATGTCCATAAATCTTCATTTTTATATTTCTGAAAATTTTCATTTTCTGAAATTTTGGAATATTTTCATTGTCATTATTGCAATAATGAAAACAAAAATGGGTTGTTGTTGTTTTTTTCATTTTTTTTTAATTGCACACTCCTACCAAGCAGAGGTTTAGACTCAGTGATCCTTGTAGTCCTTTTCAGCTCTGATTCTACCTCTAAAAACTAGCTTGTTTGACAATCTTTAGCGTACAAGAAGTGCCGTTCTGGGTCAGGACCTTCTAGCCAGCCATCCTGTGTCTAACAGTGGCCAACTCCAGTTGCATTGGAGACAGGTCCAGTTGCATTGGAGACAAGTGTGTAACAGGTAATAATGGAATGATCCATTTCCTGCTATTCATTATCCCAGTATCTTCACTCCTAGCCCTCGATACTCAGAGGTCTCATCCCCTGACCATCATGGCATAGGATCTGGAGAATATCTTCCTCCAGGTTTACTTAACTGACTGATCTAATTGGTTCATTATTTAAATAACAGTAGCCAACTAGTAACTGTCTGATACAAAAGTTTATTTTGTTACATTGCAAGTTATGTCACCAAATCAGCATTTATTTTTTCTTTTCAAAAATATCATTAGGCCCCCCCCCCCCCGGAATATATAGCTTGTGTGCCCCTCCCTTGGAATGTAATACATGGCTAGAGCCATCAAGCCCTTGGTGTTAAAATATATACAAGACAACAGAAAGAGATGGGCAGAGAACAGCAGGTTGTGAAACAGACTGAGTTTTGTCTGGACAGAGAAAAAGCTGCAGAGAAAAAGTTTGGAGTTTGACCTAAACAGGTGAAGACAGCAAGGCTGGAGTTTTGAAGGACCAGAGACAAGGAGAGTCTTTTGGGGCACAGCTGGAATGCTGGACTCTGGGGGTCCAGTGGTGTCAGATTTAAGGAGCACACAGGAGCTGTTAGCAGTTCCCCCTTCCACTCGTCCTCAACTTGTATATCTCTAAACAAAAAAAGCAAAAGATGGATTTTTATACACCCCATAAGACTCTAGTCTCTCTCTCTTGAAAAATACAACAACCATCTCAGAGAAGACTACCTTGGAAATTTCTCACTGTCCTGTGAAGATGGTAAACCAAAAAAATATCTTGGTTGCTAGATAGCAGCATGCCAAATGACAGCTCAGTGAGGAAAGAAAATACTTGTAGTTTCTTTCTTACATATTCAGAGTCAATGTTCGTTATGGGACTCGTCAAGAAATCAACTATGATTTATTTACTTCATGTCTGCAGTGCATACAAATTTTGTATTGACAAGCAAGGGCATAATGGTGTTTGAATAGAACACTTATTTTATTTTTTAAACTGAAGCTAAAAAATTAAACTGCAGACATACCCCATGGAAAACTTCAGCATTTTTATGACTGTTGAGGAAGATCAACCTGCTGCAGCCCTTAACAGAATTCATGTAGATCAGCCTACTGAAGTACATAATTTTCAGTTTTATCTCTTTCTGGCTTCATTAATTTGTTGTGGTACCTGAAGTGTTCCCATTACTGTAGTGGTGTCTGTTTCAGTCAGTGGGAAAAAGATTAATATACTAGATGAAACTGTAAGAAATCTACATTTCCCTCTCTCTTGTCTCCCCTCCCATGTCCATCCTACACTTTAAGCCCCTCAAATTAGGGACCTGTTTTTAATCAGTACTGTTCAGCATCATGCACATTGTTGGCTAATAATAATAATAATAATAATAATATAAATGAAAAAACTGCTTTATTATAAACTCATTCATCAGACTCATTGTGATACCATTGAAAATCAGTTGCTCTTTTGGAGTGTGCTGTTCATATAATTAGAAAGAGAAGTGTCAGATTCTTTGACGGTAAGCAAAAGAAAAAAGAGTAGAACCTGGCTCCTAATGGAAGAAATAGTGGTGTACTGTGACTCTCAGCTTGAAAAACAAAACATTACCTTATTTCTTTACTGGACTGAAAGGATATGTAGTTTGAATGTGCTGTAATCAAGGGAGGCATCAGGTTTGGGACTGGTTTGTTATAGTAGGTGTAAAGGGAACTACTACTGTTTAGTTTCCCATAATCCAAAGAAACAGTTTTGTTTGTTTTTTCCATGCTGAGAAACAACATTGTGTATTTGGCCCTGGATTACTTAATTTTGCCTGTTGCGAAGGGAAGGAGAGAGGAAATTGAATGGCTTATATGATAGCCTTTCATTTTTTCAACTACTGAAAGAGGGAACTGACCCACTGAAGGTTACATTATTGAGAAATTCATAGTAAAATAATTTATGGCATTTATTTATTTATTTATTTATTTTATTTGAATTTATATGCCCCCTTCCTGTAGAGGTTATGGGCACTTCACAATTATAAAACAACAATAATAAAGTTCAAACAATAAAAACTCTCACCCTTCGCTCAAAATTCCACCCCCCTCCAAACCAAAACTCAAGTCCACCCACCCAATGCTTTTTCAAATAAAAATGATTTACACTATCTCTGGGATTAAGGGGCAGCAGCAGAGCTGGGGGGACCCCAGGCCTAGGAGAGCAGGGACTGCAGGTGGGGATTGAGGGGTAGCAGTAGAGTTGAATAGGAAACTTAGAGGTGGAAGAGCAGGGCTCCAGGTGGGGATTGAAGGGCAGCAGGAGAGGTGGAGAGGAGTTCAGGACTGGAAGAGGAGGGCTACAGATGGGGACTGAGGTGTAGGAGCAGAGCTGAGGGGCAAGGTTGAGGAAGTCGGGGCTGCGGGTGTGAATTGAGAGGCAGCAGCATAGTTGGGGGCTCAGAGCTGGGGAGGCAGGGGCTGTGAGGTCAAGGGTGACTGAGGAGAGGCTACAGGTGTTGATTGAGAGGTAGCGACAGAACAGGAGGGAGCTCAGGAATGGGGGATCAAGGGCTGCAGGTAGGGATTGAAGGACAGCAGAGCTGGAAAAAGGTCAGGGAGCATGGGATGCGGGTGGGGACCGAAGGGTAGCAACAGACGTGGGGAACAGATGTGGGGGACCAGGGGCTATGGATGGGTATTTAGGGGTAGTGGTAGAGGTGAAGGGGCTGCAAGTGAGTATTGAGGGACTGCAGGAGACCTGTGGCAGCAGCATGAGCAGGATGGCTGGGAAGCTAGGGGGTTTCACGGTGATCATGGTGGTGCAACAGCCTAGCTGCCCCTCATTTCCCACCCGCAGCCCCTGCTCTCCCAGCCCTGAGCTCTCCCAGCCCCGAGCTCCCCCAGCTCACCTCCTCCATGCCCCCAACCTGCAGAGGAAGAGGATTGGGACTGAAAGACCAATGCAAAGTGTGAGGGCATGGAGGCTAAGGTGGAACTGAGCACAGTATGTGAGACTGTATATCTTTATTGCTTATATGACTCACAAGTTAAGGCAGGAGCTGTAACTTGCAATTTGCATGCTTTTTAGTGCATGAGTAAATTTGCAAGAGTCTTAACTATTATATAAACTGGGGGTGGGGGGTTATTATCTAATTTCCTAGCTATTTAAAAAGAATTTACAGTACAGAAAAATTTCACAATAAAGAAAATCCCTCCTGCTGACTCATTAGGAACGTTGATCAACATACCAGTAAAATTTCTGATTTTCAAAGGCTCACCATGTACCGAAATGTGACTGGCCCGGGGGTGTAGGAAGCAATAAGACAAGGCTGTTCACCTTGATTCATCCGGAGGGGCGGAATATTTGGTTTGGTCCCAATACTGGGGCGCATGTTGCCCATCCCCTGATTTGCATGAATCTGCCTCTAATTTGCATAGTCCCCTAATTTGCATAACTTGTGTAAATGTAAAACGAAGCAAGGCAAAGCTTCCTACCCCCTCCGCAAACATGGCACCTCCCCAAACATAAAAATGCAGTATGTACAGCTGACACTCCCTCCCCAAACATAATAGTGCACACGATGAGTGGGCCAAAACAACCATCAACCCCCTAGGACTCTCCCTAGGGCCAGATAGGAACACACACACACAAACATATCCTTGCACACTCACATTTACTCATCTCATCTCTCTCTCACACCCACACGCAGTCTCTCACTCATGTCACACCCACACGCAGTCTCACTCATCTCACACACACACATGCAGTCTCTCTCATTCATCACACACACACACACTCACTCACACTCACTGACACACACACAGTCTCTCTCATCAGACACACACTCTCTCTCATCAGACACACACTCACTCACTGACACTCTCTCACACACAGTCTCTCTCTTATTCATCACATACACACACACACACACACACACACACACACACACACACACTGTCACTTACTGACTCTCTCACACACACATGCAGTATCTCATTCATTACACACGCACATGCACACACACACTCACACACACACACACTATGGGTAGGTGGGAGGGAATGGAGGGCATAATGTGGGGGCAGGGGAGGATCTGAGAGGGAGGGAGAAACTAGTGCTCTCACCTGCTGGCTTCCTCCTACTGCTGCTGCCTCCACCATGCAACTCTCACAAATGCTGTGTGAGATTTTTAAAGGCCCTGCTCTGGGGCACACACTGTGGCCACTATTTTCCTTGTGTGACATGCTGGGACTACATTTCCCAGCATGCCACACAAAGAAAATGGCAGCCAGAGCAGGGCCTTTGAAAATCTCACACAGAGTCTGTGTGATTGGAGCCACTGCTGTCGCCTCCTCCACGCAACTCACACAAACACTCTGTGTTGTTTTCAAAGTCCCCGCTCTGGGGCGCATACTGTGGCCACCATTTTTGCTGTGTTGCATGCTGGAAAACATAGTCCCAGAATGTCACACAAGGAAAATGGCGGCTGCAGTGTGCGACCCAGAGTGAGGTGTTTGAAAACCTCTCACAGGGTCTGTGTGAGTGAGACAGCAGCCGGCTCTTGTCTCGCCCCTGAGTCCCCAAAATCACAGGGGACAATAGTCCTGAGCCCGCCTAACACAGTAACAGGGAGAGAGGGAGGAGAAAGTTCCCCTGCCTCCCTGCTTAGCTCTAAGTACAAACCACGCATGCGTTGCATAACGTTCCTTTACATACAATAAAGTGACTACTTTTAACACCTTATAACAATAAAATTATTTATTTATTTATTTATTTTAAGAATTTTATACCCTGCCACTTTATGAAACCACTTAAGGAAAAAAAAAAAATTAGCCAATGACATCTCTGGGCCCCATACTTGAATTTTCTATAAGGCTCTCAGTTTCTCAAACATAACTATAAAACTGGCAAACCCTCTTCAGTTTGAGAAGGTTGGAAACTCACCAAAGAATTCTCCAGCCTCTCATTCTAAACTGTGATATCTCACCCATTTCTCATCTGATTTGCCTGAAATTTTCAAAGCTTCAACATCTCACCCAAGTGACCCTCTATGCAAAAGTTTACACAGATAAAATAAAATAATTTGATTTTATAAGCAATAGAATGTTCATCCATTATAATGGAGAGTGCTACATGCCTTAACTATCCAGACACTAGTGTGCCTGGATAATACCAAAACAATATTTCCCCATCTATGTTCTACATAGATCCTTATCCAAAGCCTATTGAAGTGAATAAAATTCTTTCTGCTGGCTTTTGTGGGCAGGAGATCAGACTTTGATCCCTTCAGATAAGAATTTTTCCTTGGCAACAAATAACAAATAATATAACCCCTACCCTAGCTATAAAAATATGTCATTTCATTTCAGCTGCTAACATACTAATACTAGAATTTCCATAAGGACCATATGCATTAGTCTAGATTTTGTCAGTTAGATGCTTCACTCTCTTAGCTGATCCAAGACTCTGGTACATGCACATGTCTTTTATAAGTAATATCAAATTGTTTTTACTTACAAAACATCTACCTTGAAAATGTACAACTTCAGTAAAATATATTTTTCTTGAAGTAATTATAATTTAACTTATTTAATTGCATTTCTACATAAAATTCAATTAATATGCACTTGGAGAACAGTTGTACTGCCTGAATGATTAAATTAGTTCAGCTGTTGAAACCAACTCTCATGATAGTCAGTAAGTGTCTACCTGTATTAGCTGTATTGGCTATTGTTAACTTTGCAGTGGGTCTCAGGTGACAAACACTTGGAAGCAAAGGTACTGTAATAGGTGATTGAGATGCTGTTCAATCTAAACTGACATTTTAATTACATTAATGTGTCTTGACAATTATTAAACTGAAAACATATGTCATGACGTATACATGTAGGTTTAATGAGATATCTGTGTGCAGCTGGTATAATTTCTAGCTATAATGTAAAGCATAGTGTAGCACTAGTATTATCTAGTAGGGGCAGTCCGCCAGAGGAAATTGCGGTTCAGTGCTGTTTTTTGTTTGGATCCTGCAGTTTCTGGATTTAAATATGGATACGTATTATGGATCTGAATTTCAATCAATTAAAAACTTTAAAAAATAAAATAAAAAAATAAAAAAAAATAAAAAACATAGATGGGAAAATATTGTTTTGGTATTATCCAGGCACACTAGTGTCTGGATAGTTAAGGCATGTAGCACTCTCCATTATAATGGATGAACATTCTATTGCTTATAAAATCAAATTATTTTATTTTATCTGTGTAAACGTTTGCATAGAGGGTCACTTGGGTGAGATGTTGAAGCTTTGAATATGTCAGACAAATCAAATGAGAAATGGGTGAGATATCACAGTCCATTGGACCATTTTGCACATGTGCACTCTTTTCCAAAATGGCGGCGGCAGTGTCGCTGGAAAAGGGCAGCGGGTCTGTGCATGTATGAAGTGGCACTTTGCATGGGTGGGAGATGCAGGAGTGTAGGGAGTGACCTTGCCCAAGTGACAGGGAATCCCCTGGGCTGCTACCGTAGGACTGTCTCTTGGTCACTTGGGAAGTCTGGGTGTATACCACTTTCCCCCTTTTAGCATCTCCTGGGGAGACCAGCCTCCCAGGGAGGTGATGGGAGGAGGAAAGTGGAGCGCACCCAGACTTCCCAAGTGATCAATCAATCAATCAATCAATCAATTTATTAGATGTGGCCAAAGGCCATTGTCAAAAGCAAAATATATAAATCTGACATACAAAAACTAAAACAGCGTGTCTTGTTAGTACAACAAACATCATACATGATATATTGCATTACATAAAAAAGTGTCAGGATTCAGCAGAACTAATTCCTAAATTAAATTCCAGAAAGTTTTTCCTTTTGTCCATTGCACGAATTAAATACTCTATCACCTTGGCAGTCTGCACATAATCTCCTTCATTTAGGGCTAGATCTTGCAAATACCTATCCGATCTCACTGGAAATTTATCCAGGAATTCTTTTAAATATACCGTTCTGAGTTTGTTGTAGAGATATCATCTGAATAAAATATGGTCGACAGTCTCGCTTTCTAACATATCAAAGGGGCAAAGTCGGTGTGCATAAGGAATCCCAGTAAACATGCCTTCCAATAACTTGGTGGGGAGAGCATTGACTCGGGCTGCTAGGAATAAATTTCCCCCCCTCAATGGGTGATATTCTGTCAAATATTTAGCTATTGCCCCATTATTTGGAATTAGAGGCAGATATCCCTTTAAATGGCAGGTCTCCCTTATTTTTGCAATCTCCTTTTGTCTATCAATATCTGCCCACCTCATCAGGACCAGAGTTCTCTGCACCTGTAGGTCCTTAGTTACCAAAGTTTCCTTGGAGAAACCCAATTTCTTTAAACCCAATTCAATATTATGCATCCACCGATCTTTATAGGTATCTTCCAATAGAAATTTTGCTAGCCCCCCTTCCATGATGTTCAATTTTATCCAAAATTTCCAAATCAGTTGCCACGCCACATAGCTCCAGGATCTTTGGCCAAACTCAAGTCGAAGCGCCGCTACTGTGGGTATTTTCAGACGTTACGAGATCACAGTGAACCACGGTGAATACCCACCTGTGGTCACTGTGGCTCGAACGTCTGTTTGGCGGCCGCCAGATGTTCGCCACAGTCAATACCCACATGGGGTCAATTTGAACCACACTTCCCGGGCTAGCCGGGGGAATGTCCCGGGAAGCGTGGTCAAAAAGATCCCCAGCGGGGACCAAAAAAAGAGTAATGTCTGGCTGGTTGCCACGGCCCGGGATCCCCGGTGGGATCCCGGGCCACGGCACATCCGGCCCGACGTGGCGGCCGCAGTGGCCCCGCCGCCCGCCCGTCTCCCTGGAGGGCGGGCAGCGGGGTGCGTGGAGGGGGTGGGGCCGTGCGGCTGCACGTTGCACCGTGCGGCCCTGCCCCCTCCCAGATTCCCCGCCGGGATCCCCCCGGCACGTCTGATATGGCGTGACGGGGTGACCCCAGTGGGGAATGAAAGGGTTGTTTTCGGTACAGGGCCAAGCGGCCCCATAACGTCTGAAAACACCCTGTGGTACCTCGCGGTGCCCTTGTCAGTTGTTGGAGAAATTGTAATTGAATAACATCCAATTTGGCTGTTGTTAAAGGGAACCCAAGTGACCAAGAGCCATCCCCACAGCAGCAACCTGGGGGTCCCTCTCACTTGGGGAAAGGCCACCCCTCCACTCCTGTACCTCCCGTCCATGCAAAGTGACAGTCAGCCGGCCCCAACTGAAACCGGAGGGCCAGCTAGCTGTCACTTTGCATGGGTGGGGAGTGCTGGAGAGGACTGCTCAAACTTGCAGAGTGACAGCCAGAGGGCTCTGTAGAAATGTCCTGGGTTGGTTGGCTAACATTTTGCACAGGGGGGAGGTGCTTCCCTCAGGAACACTCCCCCATCAGCTGGTTGGTGGACGGGTGTGCTCACCAAACAGCTGATGGGGGACAGTAGCACTCCCCATCAGCTATTTTATGGCTGGCTGTGCATGCCAAACAGCTGATGTGGGGGAAGAGGAGGGCCCCTCCATCAGTTGTTGGGTGGCAGCTCTTTGTGGGGCCAATCCAGTTGCACCACATTGGCCCGGGACTCTTGTCCCATGTAGCTTGCATGGGTGGGAGGGGCACTTGGACTTGCAGAGTGGGAGCCAGGTGGCTCTGCCATGAAAACCCAGAATGGCTGGCTGTCACTTTGCATGGGTACTACTCTCTCTCCTGCAAGTTGGGGAGGTGTTGGAAAAGGGGGAGGGGTGCCCAGATTTGCAGAGTTGTAGTCTGGTGGCTGCGTGGCGATGGCCTGAGCTGGCTATCTGTCACTTCGTATGGGCAGGAGACGCTTCCCTCAGCAACATTTAGAAAGCCACAGGTGCATCTGTTTAGTGGGGGAGTTGTGGACCCTGAATGAAAGGATGTGAAAGGAAACATCCATGACCAGTCTGTGGGGATAAGCAGCTAGGGGAAGCTTGATGGAAGAAGAAGGTTTTTGGAGGAATTTGAAGTTTGGGAGGAAAGGAATGTATCTTTAAAATGCTATACATTTCTTTCATTAGACCGAACACATCACTTCAAAAATGTACATGTTTTCCTAGAACTATTAAGAATAAAAAAATAGCTAAAAGCAACTACTGCTTGCTTATAGTGGGGGTTGGGTGGAGGAGCTCTTCTCCCTATCTCCACACAACCACAAGCATATAGCATATAGCTCATTAAGAAAAGAGGTTGTTTGAAATACACTTCAAAGAGAAGGAAGCACTTATGCTTCCATGTGAACCAGCTATGTGTTGCCTGATCAGCCTAGAATAAAGTTAGAAACATTCACAAATTATAACAATTAATAGGAAAAATAATTTTAGTTATATTAGCTATACTTTTTATATTTCTTGAGACAGAAGCAACCTGTATGCTGCTTTGCAAATATTTTTCAAGGAGAAACAATGGATTTTAAATCTATTTATCTATCATATTTTTTATAGACAGAGAAAGTTTTCCAATAAAGTTTGAAAATGACAATAGGGCTCAAATTCTGTGCTGCTAACTTGGGTGCCAGTAAAAAAAAAAAAAGCATGATTAAGTCCTTATTATTTTCTGTAAGAAAATTGCTTTTATGAATGGGAACAAAACTCTCCTTCACAAAACAATTCAAACACAGTCTACTGTGTAGTGAAACATTTACATTTGGAACACCAACCACATGCACATTTTTGAAGGTATGATGCAGTGAAACTGAAATTTTGAAAAATAAAAGATGTAATAAAAGGTAATTCATCTTAGAATGCCAGTGAATAAAAAAACAGATACCATTTGGCATCCTACTGAATACTGCGATACCACATATGCAATCAGATACCAGATAGAAGCAGATATTCGTTTCAGCCTAGTCCTCTATATGGGTATTTTCAGATGTTACGAGATCACTCTCAACCATGGTGAATCCCCACACGGTGATCGTAATCCCATAACGTCTGTTGGGGGGAATGGAAGCTCCCCCCAGATGTTCACCCCCGTGAATCACATGGGGGAATCACATTCAACACATAAACGGAGGTCCTGGCCGGACCATCTCCGTTTGCGTGTTGAATGTGATTCCCCCCCATGATCAAGGGAACCGTAACAGCTGTCCCCCTACCATGGCCCGGAATCAGCGTCGGGATTCTGGACCGTGGTCAATGTGGGCGGGCTCTGCACCCTCATTGGCCGCAGCGCCCAAGAGGGCAGGCAGCCTAGGAAGCATTGGGGGGTGGGGCCATGCGGACGCACGTTGTGCTGCGCAGCCCTGCCCCCTCCCCGATTCCCGCCCGGGATCAGCCGGCACGTCGGTTGGACGTGCCGGTTTGATCCTGGCAGGGGATCAATGGGTGATTCCGTGACGGGGCCAATACAGGCCCCGTCACGTCTGAAAATACCCTATGTCTCCAAATGGGGTCATACATGAGAAAGGGGTAAAAACCGTGGTTTAGAATGTGCATATGTAATGTATGTACTGGAATATACATATAAAAATGAGAGGGGGAGGGAGGATGAGGGAGTCTGTGTTCCCAGTAGACCCCTATCCCCATTTCCCCCACATAATGCACCCCATACCTTCTAGCCTCCCCTCCAGGCAGCAGCAGAGGCAGAGCAGATGGCAGCAAGGTGAAGGGGCACAGGAGGAGATGAGATGGTTGTTGGTTCTGGCTGAATACATTCTTCATCCTGATTCCTTTCAAAATCCTCTGTATAGTTGTGTTTTTGTCATCCTGGGTCCAACCTTCTCCTGGCTCCCCCATGCCTGATGCACTGAGGTGGGCTCCCCATCATCTGTCACTCAGAGTGGGGAAGCACTGGGCACAGGCTCTAATGGCTTAATCTTTAGTTCTGGCGCAGTTGCAACTTGCAACACCAGGTGTCTGTCCACCACCACTTAGAATCCTGGCATGAACTCTCATGCTATGGAGTAGATGTCATTGGACACAAGTAGATATTTGGCAGCGTGTTCTGAGCAAGGAATAGTGAGCCTGCAGCATGTTAGTATTTGCTTTGTTTGTTCCAAGTCTTGAGGGCTCTGTATGACTTCAGGCATTGGGCCCATCTGCCAAAGAGCTTTCCTTGTTGTTCTCCTAGGTTCCTCTGGAATATTAATTCAAGCACCAGATCATAATATTTAATTTAATCTGCATGAGTGGTCACTGTCTCCACAACAGCTGACCAGCCTAGGCGCCAGACTGGGGGGAGGGGGAGGAGAAATCCAGAAAAGAGTGGTTGAAGGACGAGAAAGTGCAAATCAGGGGATGGGAGAGTTAAAAGGAAGGGGCTTTCTGAGAGAGTGTATGGAGTTACAGCTTGAGCTTTTGAAAATACATACTTAAGGTTTAGTTTTCTTTTAGCGCAGAAATGAGCAGCTAAATTGCTGCTCATGCAAATTTCACTGTATTGGGTACCAGGATCGATTTCCCGACTGTTTCCTGATACCAATGCAATTTTCCGATTTTTGCAGTACTATGAGATACCATCCCAATTTACTGACTTTCCGCTTACCATTTACTGAGTAGCTTTCATTTACCACTTACCACATTACTGAGGGTACTGTTTTACTTCCAGGTTTGTTGTTTCCACATTTCTGAGCTAATCACTTTGCAAATAGCCCACCCCTTAATGTCCCCCCCTCCAGTGCCCCTTAGCCTCCACTCCAGTGCCTCCAATCTGAAGTGTTGTTCTATGTTGTTCCCTTTGCTTTGACCAATCTTCAGCTGGATTGCAGATTAGTCAAGGAATCTGTGTACCAGCCAATGAGTGACAAGGAAGTACAAGGGAAAATGGAGGACAAGAAATGTGATATGCATTGGTATTATCTCTTGGGATTTTAAATGGATGGCAAAGCAATAAATGGAATCTCGGTAAGCAGAAAGTTGGTAAATCGAGAAACAAAATGGTCGGTCGAGGTGTTACCGAGTACAGAGAGGTTCTTGATTCACCTGAGATGGTATTGGGAACAGGGATTTTGATGAGATTTCCTGTTTTGACAAAATCTCGTTTCAGCCTTTTTCTCTTTCTTTCCATCTCCTTCAGAATTCTCTAGTGTTCTGTTCTGTGCCTCATGCTTTCATTCTACACCTTTTCCCTTGGCAAATTCATTGAATCGCATGGCTTCCAATACGACTTGAATTCTGATGACACTCAGCTTTATCTCTCTGCTCCTACCTTCTCCCTTTTATCCAGTCTCATATTCCTAACTGTCTCTCTGACATCTTCACTTGGATGTCTCATCAGCAACTCAAGCTTAACATGACATGTACAAGACTGAGCTTCACGTTTCCCCACCCCACCCCTAGAACACCCTCTCTCTCATAATTCTTGATCTCATTTTGTTGCCATCCACCCTATCCCCCAGGCATGAAGCCTACGATTCATCTTTGACACCTTCCTCTACTTCACACCTCAGATTCAGTCTGTTGCTAAGTCCTACCATTTCTCCCTGCATGACATTGCTAAAATTCAGCCCTTCCTTGCTGTTCGCTCCCTACTTGCTCCACTGCTGCCTCCTCCCTCTTTGCATCCAGAACAAACTACTTGTCTTCACAAACTTCAAGGCTCAGTCTACATGGCCTTGTTCCTTCCTATCATTCTGCCCTTTGTCCTACTAGATTTCCTCCTGGGGGCTTCACTTTTCCTCTGCCACCACTATAGTTTCCCCCCAGATCTCCTGCTCCCTAAACTGTCTTCATCCCTTCCCTCTTGCTATCCTTTTATGCCTGGATCTCCCTTCCTGAACACATACACTCTGCTCCCTCCCTCCTAACCTTCAGGTCCCTCCTAAAAACCACTCTCTTCCATCAGGCTCTCCCCTTTTCTTTTCCTCCCATATATACCTTGTTTATGGGGTGTTTTTAGACACATTTCTCCTGGATGCTTGCTGTAACACCCAGAACTTTCTGTGTGTCTCAATCACTCATCCAGATCTTAAACATTCAGATCTTTGAACTTCTGCATGAAACTTCTCCCAGAATCGCCCCTCCGCGTTCACCGCGGCAGGGAGTTTGGTGCTGGCCCCCTTACCTCTAAGGAAGAAGGCGATGGATGGGAGGTGGCCGCATCCCGGTGCGCGGTTGGTGGGAGGTGGGGCCGGGTGTTGCACAACAATGAAGGGGGTGCACGGAGCTAGCGCAAGGCGCGAGACTTCCAGGCGCCATCTTAGGCTCCCCGCCTCATTCTAATTGCGGCGGCGAGCGGAGGAAGAAGCATACCCACCCACCCACCCCTTCAGGCAGCACTCCGAGTGAATACTGGTCGGGTCGCCAATTAGGACTGGAAAGGAATTTTCCCTATGCCTAATTGCCATAACAAAGGCAGTGGGTTTTTCGGCTTTTCCAGAGTGTTAGCTTATTCGGCCAAGGGGTGGTAAGGCATTTGGCCGGTGGTAGGCCTGCAATCGTTGCACTCTTTGGCGGTGGGATGAACTAGGGGAATTACAAAGGGTCCACAGTGCAGAGGTATAGGCAGACAGAAACATCTCCTTAAGAGATGGGTAAGACCATGCATCGCTGCACAGTGTGGCCTACCGTATGGCCATCCCAGGGGCGAGAGGTGAACGGCCACACCACTGGGCAGACAATGTGCCAAGCAGTGGGTAATGGTGCTCTCACCCTTGTTTCACCCCTCGAAAGGAGCTAGGTGCAAACAACCTGCCCGGCCTGGGGAGACTCGGGACCGTGGCAGGGGGCAAGTTAACGTTGGGGAGTTAGGGTAAGGAAGGTCCCACTCGGACTCAACTCAAGGACGCCCAGGACAGTTAGACTTCTGACAGAGGATGTTCACCTGAATAGGATAGGAAACTCCTGGTTGTTTACAAGCAGTTAAGTAATAGGACCCCAG
The DNA here is from genome assembly GCA_003113815.1 of Sphenodon punctatus. Classification (NCBI taxonomy): domain Eukaryota; kingdom Metazoa; phylum Chordata; class Lepidosauria; order Sphenodontia; family Sphenodontidae; genus Sphenodon; species Sphenodon punctatus. The sequence continues at coordinate 2,579,143 of QEPC01001360.1, forward strand.
TTTAAAGGGGGGAAGTGGGAAGGGCTGCCCTTTCCCCCTTTTGATATAATTAACCAATAAAGAATGTGGCCGTTCTATCCCACATCTGTGTCCTTGTCTTCTTCCTGGGGGTGTGCCGACAACTTTTGTGTGTAAAAGGTTCTCCTGGTAAACTGCTTTGCTCCAGGCGGCACTGTGGTCACTTGGTTTCCATGGCAGTCTGTCACGTTTACAGCTGCGACTAGTTTAGGCTGCCTCAGGGCAGTGTTTAGGTGAAGAATGCATCCAGGAACTGCCTCAGGGCAGTGTGTGTGTGAAAAATGAATCCGGAACTTACTTGTGGACTTGTAAACCCAGAAGATTGAAACATCCAGAACTTTCTGTGTGTCTAAATCACTCATCCAGCTCTTTGAACTCCTGCGTGAAACTTCTCCCAGAACTTGTGCATGTAAAAGGTTCTCCTGGTAAAGTGCTTTGCTCCAGGCAGCTGTGGTCACTTGGCTTCCATGGCAGCCTGCCACGTTTACAGCTGCGGCTACTTTAGGCTGCCTCAGGGCAGTGTGTGTGTGTGAAAAATGCATCCAGGAGCCGCCTCAGGACAGTGCGTGTGTGAAAAATGAATCCGGAACTTACTTGTGGACTTGTAAACCCAGAAGATTGAAACATCCAGAACTTTAATGTGTGTCTAAAAATGCCCACTGTTGTCTATCCTCAGAATCTTCCTCTTCCCCTGTAATTAAGGCTGCTTTCACACCTGCGCGAACACATCCCTAGAAGGTCGGGAGAGGGGATGCACATGATGCGAAATCCAGCTCTGTCAATTGCCCTTGTAAACGTGCATAAAAGCTTCAATCACCTGCCTCTGGGCATTCCTGTTTAATCAAAGGTGCCTGATTTGCATGTACGTTCCCTCTCCTGCACAGGTATGAAAGCGACCTGAGCCAAACGTGTGCACCTGCACCTTCTCGACTTCAAGAGCATCTCTGTCTCTTCCTATATGCCCCTCCTGTTTCTTCCCCTTTCCCTGGTTCAATCTAGATTGTAAGCTTCTCGAGGCAGGAGCTGTGTTTTATCACAACTGTTCAGCACTAGGCACATTCATGACACTATATATAAGTAATAAATAAGAATAATAATTTTGGACTTATCCCCGCTATTCAGTCTCTTTGGGGTTTTTTATGGAAAAATTAGGTATTTTGTCTACCTATTGTCTGTGCAGTAGTTACTCTGCATGTATAGAATTGGTTTTATGTTTTTTTGTCTGGAGAGAGAAAGTTACTAACATGGATATGTATAATACTGTTTTAAAAGAAAAATGTTCTGTCCAATCATTACTCAATGAAATCTGAAACAAAATTCTGGTTATTAGTTTATTTTGAAGTGAGTTTAATAAAAAGAGCTCTTTGGAAAGCTAATTGCCTGCTGCTAAATTGCTTTTTAAGCAAAGCTTGCTGTTACAAGAGAATTGCTATTTACTCCAAACTCAGGAGGACATTTTTTAAGATTCGAGACATACCCTATGTGATAAGGTATTATCCAGGTAGAGCTCTTCTCCATATCGGATGACAATGTGTATAACTAATATTGTCCTTTGAGACTAGTTTGCATGCAGTTGCTGGTATCGCACTGTTCAGCAGGCTGCTGCAGATAAGAATGAGTGATGATGCCCTAGATTTTAATGGAAATTTTCAAGTGCATGCAGCAGTAGGGTGCAGTCTTCAGCAAAGAAAAACGAGCTGACTTGCCGCCATGAGAGGTCATCAAGAAAGATGAAGAAATAGGACATCCACTCCAGGCTAGGCAAGGCTTTTTAAAGCATATTATGGAAATGAGCAAGAACCAATTTAATTTTTATAATGCCACTCCATTTAACTTTAAAATACAAGGTCAAAGTACTGTGTTTTTCATAATGATTAAAGATTTGGAATGTTCTTTTTGTTTGAGGCCTTGTACATTATATGGTAAAGACTGGATATGACAAGAAAGTGAATTGGGATCAGAAAACACCAGAAATATGTTGTGACTCCTCCCAGACACAAATTAAAGAGACAGTGAAATCTGATGAGCACTTTCATATTTTTCTTGACAGAACGATTTATTTTTTAAGAAGCCTTCCTTTAAACTTTGCTTGATCCCAGAACAGCAGTATATCTTGTTTCTACATAAAATCTATAAAAACATCTGTCGTATATCTAAGATCTGAAAATAGTTCCCTTTACGATCAAATTTCAGAGCTCCCCTGCTTACAGAAACCTAATTTACACATTAGATGTGAGACCTATATCACCTATAAGATTTGCAGACCATCATATTTTAAAAAAATATGATTGATGTTACCTTTACAAAAAAAAATCTCACTGAAAAGTTTTATTTTTAATGAGAATAAATGGTTGGAATATGTTCATTCTTAAAATATGTGTATTACAATGTTCTCTACCGGAAACCACTCATATTTAAATTTGACAAAATGAATCTGCTGACACATACATTTTTTCTGTTAAGTAAAATGAAAGTGATTTCAACAAATGGAATTCTTTTAAATGAGTAAAAGATAGAAAGAGGGAAATAATCTTCTGTAATAAAATGTTTATATTATTTAAATGAAAATATGAGTTGCAGCAAATTAACAGACTGTCTCAAGAAATTGTCCATTCTAATAGTATTTATTAAACAAGTAAACAACAAACATACAAAAGTTACAGATTTACATGACAGATACTTGGCACCTCCTTGCTTCCATGATCCCAACATGCCATTGAGTTCCATAGGCATGGAGCATATGCCCATCCAATAGTTTGAGATCCTTTTCATTTCTTGGACCCAAAGCTCTTAAGCTCAACTTTCTTTTGAGGCTGTCTTATTTCTAAAATTGTTACCAGTCCCTACCCATATTGAAGAATCCTGCTTAACCCCAAACCTAGCTATCAGGAATCATCACATTAAGTTGCCATATTACTCCTTGCAAGACAGTTGAATGCTAATGTTGTACTAATGCCTTGGAAGTTTGACTAGATGATTTTTGTGGTCCCTTTGAACCCTATAATTCTGATACTATAAATACAATTGGCTAAATATACATCAGTATTCTGCTGATGGAAGCAGGAACAGTTGATCAGCTTTTCAGGATAAATAGCAGGATTGAACTTCATGCCTCTCTTGTTCTAGAGTTAACTGAAAAGAGGGGTTCCCCTTTTGCATAAAAATGTCAAATGCCCAATAGTTTTGTTCGTTTTAATTGGAACAAGGTTTTTAATGAACAGAAACATGGAGGATATTGGGTAGGAGGGATGGGTATGACACAGGAAGCTACAGTCCTATCTGCTGCAACAGAGAGAATCTAACCAAGACCCCCAGGGCAGCCCCCCCAAAAGCAAAACTGAAAACCCTCCACCCGCGGACTCACAAATTTCTCATATCTCTCTTCCATCCCCTTTCTGTGACACACAGCAAGGACAAAGGAAATTCAAGTTCCTCCTAGATTCAGCATTCATTGGCAATGTTTTGTATGGTTAGAAATAGGGTGATTTCAGACGTTACGAGATCACAGTGAACCACGCTCAATTCCGCGTAGTGGCTGTGATCGCGTAACGTCTGTTGGGGGAAACGGATGTTTCCCCCCTGATGTTACCACGGCTTGGGATTGCATTCGACACGTGAGCGGCCGAAGCGGCGGGACCGCCGAAGCGGCGGGACGAGAGCGGCGTCTCATCTGGCCGTGGCGAATCCGGCCCGCCACGGCGGCCGCATTGGCCCCGCCGCCCGCCCGTCTCCCCAGAGGGCAGGCAGCAGGGAGCATGGAGGGGGCAGGGCCGTGCGGCCACACGTTGCGCCGCGCGGCCCCACCCCCGCCCCAATTCCCCGCCGGGATCCCCCCGGCACATCTGTTGTGGCGTGACAGGGTGACCCCGGCAGGGAAGGAATTCGGTGATTTTGGTACGGGGCCAATGGGCCCCGTAACATCTGAAATCACCCATAGTCTCCAATGTGATCTGGCAAACCTGATGTCAAAGCTATTGTTTTGGATTATCTACATAGTGGAATTTTTTTGTGTTTAGAATCCTTGAAGTAAATAATTGTTCCTCAATTCAAAAGGAGCAGAGTTAGTTTTATACTGAATGTTTTGAAAATTACATTAATAAACTCTTCATTTGGAAACCACTAACTCTTCTTTCCCTCTTTTCGACAACAGTGTAAAACCTGGTTGTTCTGCCAGGCTTTTGGTGGAGGAGATGGGTAGTGGAAGGGCTGGGTTGGGTAGGTTATCTCCATCCAGTTATTGTATTTTTATATTGTGATATTTTATTTGATTTTATGTTGTATTTTATATTATAGTGCATTTTATATGTGTTTTTATGATAGGCCGTTTTTATATGGACACTCCCCCCACCCCCGATTGGTGTTCAGGTGGGCGTTTGGCAGGGAGGGGGCATTCTGTGTACACGGCCAGTGGTGGGTGGGGAGATGGGTGTGCAGCGGCTGTGTGCCTGTGTTAACATCACGGGCAGTGGGTGTTTGTGCATCTGCGCTGCTGCCACATACCCACCTCCACCCACGGAGCCCTCTAGTAAAACAGAGGAGGCTCCATGGGTGGAGGTGGGTGGGTGTCCGTGTAAATGGACACCCACCCACCTCCACCCACGGCGCCCAAACACACACACACTTGTCCGTGTATTTAAGGCCATACTTGTACACTGCCTCGAGCTGCCTTTTGGCAGGAGGGAGCGGGATATCAAATGTTAGTAAATAAATAGGTTCATGGGGATAAATGAATGGGGATTTGCTAAGTGTCCATGAGACTAGAGTTAGTCCCTGAATGGGTGCATCCGCTAGAGGAACAAGCTGGACTTCAGAAATTATCTGGCCCTTTAATGGGTCAGGAAGCCAATTAGTTCAGTTGAGTGGCTCCAGCTGGATGTGGCTTGGCAAGCAAGCATAGCCTCAGCTATATAAGGCTGAGCTGGAACACTTACATGGATGGGTGAGGCAAGGATGGCTGTTCCTCAGGGAGTGAAAGTTTGCCTCAGGGCTAGCTGAAGGAGACCATGGAGCCTGCCATCTATTGGGAGCTGGCTGACAAGGAATGCACCAGGTCAGAGGGTCTTTCCTATCAGGTACCCACAGAGACCAGGGGCGTTTTTAGACGTGCACTGGGATCAGGCGCGGGAGCAGCGAAACAGCCGCAGCGCTGTTTTAGACGAACCGAAAGCAGAAGTTGTGCGCGTGATTGGTGGCTGCGCATTCTTTTCCGGCCGCGTATGTCCCCTTAGAGAAATCAGGCCGGTTCGATCGCAGTCGGCACAGAATGCGCGGCCGCCGATCACGCGCACAACTTCCGCTTCCGGTTCTCTAAAACAGCGCCGCGGCTGTTTTGCTGCTCCCGCGCCTGATCCCCACTGCACGTCTAAAAACGGCCCAGGAGTGGGGTCAGCCATAGAATTTGCAGGGCCCAGAGTGAGAATAAAATGCAGGGCCTTCATGGCCTGCTCTTCATAGTGCACCCTTTAACTTCCTCCTGTAGGGCCCTGCTTTCTCACCATGGTGAGGTGAGGGAAGCAGCCACATGGGGCTGAGAGTTGCAGGCATGGAGTGGGCCTGGCAGAAATAGCCCATCCCTAGGCCTCAGAAGTTCTGATGCTGAGGCTACCAGGACTGGCCACTTTCTGGCCCCCTCAAACCACAGGGCCTCAACCATGGGCCGTGCTGGCCCCACTTAAGACCAGCTCTGACCAGGAGGAACAAAGGCGCCTGCACCAACAAGAATCCTCAAGAGGGTTGGATGCATTACTAAATAATATACCTAAGGTCTGGTTTTAAGTTTCTAATCTGCCTTGAGTCAGAAGTTATAGTTAATTGCAGCCTGTGGACAGAATCATTGGATTCTGATGTATGTTTACATACTTTGAAGTATGTTTAATGGAACTTAGTAACACATTTCTCCTGAAATTATGTAAGTATTTAAGAAATTTAATATGTGCCTGGAAATATTTATGTTTTGGGCTTTAGTTTGACTAATCCAGTGGAAATGCCTTCTCAAAATTAAAGGGTTTCTAGTCTTGGCAGGAATTGATTATTGAAGGTTATTAATGAAAAAGGGACAACTTGCCACATTTCTTTTTCTTTATGTTTTATGAGCCAAACCCAATATTATTCTCAATAGAGGGATGCTTCTGAATTGTTCTACTAAGTAAAGGGAAGGTTTATCAACAGCGATAAAGATGCAAAGGGACTGGTGACATTTAAGATGGAAGAGATTAAATAATATATTTTAAAAATAATATCAATTTTCCTTTTCAAGATGAAGTTAAGATAAATTATCTCCTTTTGCCACTACATCATAATTGCTTGATTCAAAATTATAACTCCAAAGGTTATGGGAATAAATACCTCTGTCAGGTTTTAGAACTCTGATTTGTACTTGAGGAAATAAGTTGAACTGAAATGTTCTGCTTTCCTTAAGGTTTGTGTGTAGAGATTTTAGAGCAGAATGTGCATTTTGTGAGTAAACATCCTTTTGACTTCAGAGCAGTTTGTATTTGTACCATGTATAATAAACAGTTTTTGACAAATAGAATATGAACAGTCCTTGGAGCGATGTGATTTTTAGATTCTGACGTACTATCCGCTATGTTTATTAATACAATATTCTCCTTATCACCCTGATTTTGGGTGCTCAAGGAAGCCCCTCAGAAATCGTTTTCACTTGTTCTGGGCTTCTGAGAGAGAAGTCATGTTTTCCAGGCATGATGTGTATCTAAATTGTGATGTGTGGTATTTTCAGAGTACCCTGAAAAGTCTACAATTTTTTACAGAAACTGTTTTCATTTAAAATCATGTTGCTTTATGCGTGTTATCACTGACAAACCCTTCTCAGTCTCCTCATATCCTTGCTATGTGGTTATTAAGGATGGGACTCTGGGCAAAATTTTGGTTTCGATCAATTTCGGTTTTGGTTCTCATGAATTTCAGTTCTTTTTTGGATCTTTTTCATTGATTTTTGTACTGGATTTTTAACATTTCATTTTTTCAATGGGGAACAAACCGTAATGTTAAAAATCTGGTACAAAAATCAGTGCAAAAGATCCGATAGTACCAAAACCGAAAAAACCCGAAATTTTGAATTAACCTGAAATGCCCATTTTCGGGTACTTTCGTTTTTATCCGAAACCAAAATTCCCATCCCTTGTGATTATTTACCAATACAAATACCTGCAATGATGGGTAGCCAATGCCATGGTAGTTGACCATGGCAGACCTGACCCAGGTTGTGTCTGATGGTCGTTGACTATGTCAGACCCAACCCAGGCTAGAACAGACATGATAGTCTTCTGTGGCCCACTTTGGCCCAGTTGGCTGGGCCTTAGTCTGGACTGTGGCTTTGGAAGTTTCCCGAGGTCAAAGCCCAAGCTAACTACTGACATGGCCCAGGACAATCCCAGGTGCTGGTGAGGTCTGGGCCAAAGCATGACAAAGTTGGGCACAGCAGTCTGCTGTCGTGTCTGCTCTTAGCCTATGTATTAGCATGCCCTTTTGCTTAGTATCACTGTTTTTAGAGACTATTGTCCCAATTCCAGGTCCTCATGCACACCAAGTGTGATTTGTATGTGCACCAAGTGGAGGATGTGCACACACACTGTGCATTTGGTTTGCACACATCCTGCACTTGGGTGCACATGCAGTGTGCACTTTGTGTATCTGTGCAGCAAGAATGCATACTTGGTGCACACACGGACATTGGATTGGCCCTTAGGACAGTATAATTTGCACTTCATGCTTTTTTTTATTAATGGTCAGAGTTAGAGACTACAAAATGGGAGTGCAGATTCCTTCATTACTTGCAAGTCATTAATAATCAGAATTTACTTGCTGTTCTTGCTTGTAAATGATGCGTTTCATTTAGGGGAAAAAAGCTTCAAAGGCCTCAATGAATTCACATTCTTCTTATCTCTAGTTTACAGGTAATTGTTCCTATTCTTACCAGAATCCAATGTGGTTTACATGTCATCCAGAAGTCGATGTCATTTCCATATGGAATTAGCGTATTAAACAGATTGGAGATTGAGAAGGAACAGTGTACTTAATAGTGAAGTAATCAAGGTTTAGAGCATGTCTGTCATACAAAGTCAAATCCCTGAAATGGCCTGAAGGCTAGCTATCATAGAACCAAGTACCTGCTTAAGTTTTTCCAAGTGATAAATGATTTCAAACGATTAGCATACAGATAAGGTTTTCTAAAACGTTGCATTTCTTCCACAGTTTTCATTTCACTCTTCAGCTTACTGTCTATGTGCTTGTTTCAGAGAGATGTTTTCCTGCACAGGCATTTTTGTTTGTTCTGGAGTGACCTTAAGAGATTTTGAATGCACACAAGACCTTGTGCGGGTGTTGTTTTTCAGCTCATGTTTGACAAAGAGATATCTGTAAGGTTGTTAGAATTCTCACATTCACCAATTATATTTTTCACATGCATTTTTTTAAAAGGCAAAAGGCTCCAATTCTTGACCCTAGCATGGATACAGTTTTTTGATGATTGGTTCTGCAATTGCAGTGAAATTGTGGAAGTATCTGAGTGAGGACTTTGATTTACCAATTACAATTTTGTAGTCATGTTTAGATGATACCATCTGATGTTTGTTTTGATAATTGCTTTTCCTGTCATGTATGATGGAATTATCAAGAAGACTTAAATATTTATTTATTTATTTATTTATTTTATTTCATTGTATTTCTAATCCACCCTTCTCACCAATGGTGACTTGGGGCAGCAAACAATCAATAAACAACAATATAAATCAAGAATATAAATAACAGTTTAGCATAGTCTGTCACTAAGCAACCCCTCATCCCAACCCCTCATCCCAACTAACCCCTCTCCCCCCCCCAACGCCTGGTGAAATAATCAATAATTTTACATTGCCACCGGAAAATGAGGAGATCCGGGCTAAGGCGGATCTCCACCGGGAGTGCATACCACAGTGATGGTGCAGCTGCCAATAATGCCTGCTTTTCCATATGAACCTGCCAATAATGCGGGACCTCCAGGAGGGTGCTCCTGGATGACCACAGCGGCCATTCTGAGGCCCAGGGAATGAGATGGCCCTTCAGATAAGTGGGTCCAGGCCATGTAGAGCTTTAAAGGTTAACACCAGCACCTTGAATTGGGCCTTGAAGACAATAGGCAGCCAGTACAATGCCTGGAGCACCGGATTAATGTGCTCCACGCGACCCATCCCAGTCACCAGTCGAGCCGCTGCGTTTTGCACCAGCTGCAGTCTCCAGACTGTCACCATGGGCAGCCCCACATAGAGTACATTACAATAGTCTAGCCTTGAGGTGACAAATGAATGGATGATGGTGGCGAAATCAGAGTTAGAGACACATGGGCGGAGCCCATATGTAATTGGCGAAAGTTACGCCTGGCCACAGCCCACACCTGCAAATCGAGGCTCTGCACAGATGGAATCAATGGAGGGCAGACTCCCCTAATAATGGGGTTTTCCCCCTCCCCCAGATCACTGATCTCACCCAACAACATCACCTCTGTCTTGTCAGGATTGAGTTTCAATCGGTTTGACCACATCTAGTCCCCCACGGCGGCCAAACACCGGACAGTAATGAGATTGCAGGGCCTGTGTCTGTTGGAAAAGATAGATACAGTTGGGTGTCATCTGCATATTGATGACGAGCCCCTCAACTGTGTACGACCTCCCCAAGCTGCTGCATGTATATACTGAATAGGAGAGGGGACAGAATGGAACCCTGTGGGACCCCAAAAGGGAGACCGCCAGGGGACGATGTACAGTCCCCTAGAACCACCTGCTGAGATCATCCTACCAAGTAGGAATGGAACCACTGTAGAAGGGTGCCGTCCACCCTGGCCAGGTCCCATAGATGAGTCACCAACATCTCATTATTCCCTGTATCAAATGCCACTGATAGATCCAATAGAACCAGCAGAGTCAAATGGCCCTTATAGCTCTACTAGGAGGTCGTCGACCAAAGCCACAAGCGTAGTCTCTGTGCTGTAACCCGGACGAAAGCCAGACTGTGCGGGGTTCAGAAAACGGGTGCAATCTAGATATGCCTGCAGCTTCCAGGCCACTACCCATTCAATAACCTTCCCTAAACTCACCCAGTAACTTAACAGGGCAATGGTTAAGCAATGGTTTCTTGAGAAGGGGCCAGACCACAGCCTCCTTGAGGCAGTCCGGTACCCTCCCCTCCCAAAGGGTGGCATTGATCACCCCGGCCAGCACTGGCCCCAATGTCTTAGGGGCCTTAACTAACCAGGATGAGCAAGGATCTAATTCACAAGTTGTAGACCGTACAGACCCCAGCATATCCACCACCTAGGTAGGTGTCACCAATTGAAATTCATCCCACAAACTCAGATCTGACAGGACAGACCCTAAGCTCTGGCTCTTCCACTGTGTCTAAAATATAAGTTTCTGAATGTCATAAGTCTTATGTGAGATTGTTGAAATGTAGTGCTTTAGAGAAATAAATTAATATATTTTTTTAGTATTTCAGTTAACTTTGTTTTTTAAGTCATAAACTTGTGTCAAATGCTTTCCGGAAGTCATAAAACTTGAGAATGTCGGATAGTATGGTCTTCAAGAACCCCAGTGGCCCCCCCCCCCACTTCCTGATCCAAGTACTATGCCATTAGAACCTGAAGACCATCCATGCTTCACCCAATAGGAAAAGACAAGATGAATGGCCCATGAATTTTGGGATCATCCTAATCCCATGGGAGCAAATTTGAAAATATTCTAGAAGCCCTCAACATCTTTGCCAAGCTGAGCTCCAAATTAGACAGAGTCACTGTCCAGCTGCCTTTCACATGAACTGTGCCTCAGGTTTGTGTTTGCGGTCAGTACTCATATCACAACTGTTCAGCGCTAGACTCATTGCTATTACTAAACAAACAGTAGATGGTGATACCTCTTCCTGCTGCTCCTGGCAAAGTAAAAGATCTCTGTGCCTGCTCCTCATGTTGAACCTGGTCAAATTGTATCTCAAGTTTACAAGAAGGGGAGAATACCAACTTTTGAGTATAATTTGTGACCAAAAACTTTGACATTTTGCCTATTTGAAGCATCTAATACTTTAGCTTGTTAACAAAATTCTTCACTGTCTCTCTCTCTCTCTCTATCTCTGTATATATATATATATATATATATATATATATATATATATATATAGTGTGCATGTGTGTGTTATGGTCTCTGTTAGACTATTGTAATCTAGTGAAATGGCTAAGCAAAATATCTATCCAGGTTTCTTTATCAGGTTAGTAACCTGATAAAGAAACCTGAATATGAGGTTAGTGTATATAGTAGAGCAAAAAAAAGACATTCTCCATCATACAAATTCTCCATCTAGTGACAAACACAGGGTGATTTCAGACATTACAGGCCTCCCTTTTACCACAGTCAGTCCCCTGTGGTGGAGTAGGGCCCGTAACGTATGAAGGGGTTCCCGCCAGATGTTCACCCCAGTGAACCTCCGGCGTGAATCCGAATAACCACCATTTCAGAGGGGAGGCCGGCCTCTCCTCCGGAATGGTGGTTAGCTGGACCACGGTCTGAAAACGGTGGAGAATAATGTCTGTTACCTTCTCTGAATCCGAAGTGTGGTCCTGGCCACAATCCGGGATCAGTGCAGTGGCCGGATTGACTGCTGCACCCGCCAGTCTCCAGGAGGGCGGGCAGCTGGGGGAGCATGAGGGGCGGGGCTGTGCGGCCGCACGTTGCGCCGTACAGCCCTGCCCCCTCCCCGATCCCCAAGCAGAATCAGGCTGGCGCGTCTAAAGGACGGACGGCCTGATTCATGTCCGGGATCCGAAATGGATCCAGGACCGTGGCAACGAGGGAGGCAGGCACGTCTGAAAAAATCACCCACAGTTCCAGTATCTTTACTCTAGGAACTGCATCTTCCCTAACTTATTCTCTTTATGTGTGTTTCATGCTGTCAAACTTACAATCTTTTCCCTAAGAACCTGTTGAGCACAGAAGCTGAACAGAAGTTAATCTTATTCAGCAGGAGCCACTTAATAACCCCCACCCCCCCATGTGTCACTGCTGCTTTATGCAAACTGATTCCTTCATTTCTTGGTAACAAATAGTATAGTTTACTTAAAATACATTTGCTATATTTTGGTCTCTCTGGCCTCACATTTTTAACGTATTGTGTTTATATTCATTTTTAAATGCAAAACAATACAGGCCCTTTTATTTTGTAGCAAGTATTACAGTAAGACTTTTGCCTTTTTGTTTCTTAAAAACGCCATACTATATTGAGAAAATGACTAATATATGACATAAAAGCAAATGTTGTACTAAATTTGGTAATCATATTGGTTGAACAGCATCTTGTACTTATAACAAACAGCACAGTCATCCAAGCCAATAGGACTGTTGCTGGCACTTAGCACAGATGCAAGTCCTATTCACTTGAATGGATTGCAAAGGATTACATCATTACATACCTCTAAAATCCTGGACTCTGAAATGAGAGACAGTGACTCTCAAAATGTGGGACAATATGGGACATAATTTGCATACAATTTGTATATATATTATAAATGCACAAATTCAGTGTATTCTATTACTCTGAGGCTGGACTAAAAAAATTATTTGCTTTTTAGCAAAAATCATAAAAAGGTTAAAGGATTCACATATCCATTCTGATGAGATTATGCTCTGTGGATTTTCTCATGGAAACCTTCTACTCTTTTACCTAACAGAGAGGTTGATCTGAAAGTGGTGTTGTTTTAAAAAAGAAACTTAATCATGACATTTACCGTTGTTGTTTTTTTAATTCCACAGACTGATGATTTTCTCTCAGGTGCTGGAAACCCCTGCTTTTCCCCTGTAAGGGGAAAAATGCACCAGAGAGAACAATAGAGAGTCTCTTATCTCCCCAATGGAAGGGGCTGCTCTGAACCTGCTTGGGGCAACCTGTTTGATTGATCTGGCTCTTTCAGGCTGGAAAATTCAACTTATTGTTGCCTTACGGCTTGCAAATTGTTCTCTCTCTCACCTTCCTTTCTAATGTTGGACTTTAAAGCAGTTTTTGACAGCTGGACAGCTAAAAAAATGTGTCAAATTAGGGATGTCTGGGAAAATCGAGGACAGTTAAGAGGAATTCATCATTTGTACTTAGACGGACTTCATTATTTATTTTATTTCATTAGATTTCTTAGCTGCCCCGTCCTATCACAGCAGCTCAGGGCGGCTCACATCATATTAAAACATAATAACAACACAATATAATAAAAAAACACAATAATAACATAAAATCAGAAGAGAAATAACAAGGCAGAGCTAAAAAAACCGAACACCTCCCCTTCCCAACCCTCCTACCCTCACTTGTCTCCCTCACCAAAAGCCTGGCAGAACAGCTAGGTCTTATATTGTCTTCTGAAGGAGGGACGGTCCGGGGCCAGGCAGGCCTCCGTCGGAAGGGAGTTCCACAGCCACAGTACAGCCACCGAGAATGTCCCCCTCATCATCACAACCGAGGGGACTTAGAGGGCAGTTGTATATATCTAAGAACTAAAAAATGCAAATGTGAGTGTTGTATAGTACAGAGACAAGACCATGTGTTCCCGTCCCATCAGAAAATAGTAAATACCTACCTTTCGGGAACCCTGACTGTACATGAGTATTTCCCTGCTCATCAGCAATTCTGTGCTTCTGCCATTTTGAGATTAGCACCAGCAATTTCCTGTCATTTTGGGACTTTTTGCAATGATCCTTCAATTTCCAGCACTTTGGTGTCACTTAACTGGTATATAAAAATAGGGCTACTATGCCTCCCTGAGGACGCTTATGAAAAACACATGGTGCAGGGCTGCAATGTTTCCAGTGCAGCCCTGCATCATGTATTTTTCATAAGTGTCCTCTATTACAGTGGAGGTATAGTAACCCTATAAATAAAGCATAAGCTGCTAAGCATACTTGGTAGCAGCTCAGTTCATGTTGTGTTCAACTAGCAAAAAGTAGCAAAAAAGCCAATAAGTTTCCTCGTCATGCCAATGAAGATGAATGACCATTTCTGACAGATTTTTTTTCAAAGCCAATTTAATGTTTTTGATTGCTTTGAACTGGAAATTCTTGGAGTTTGGCTTCTGTCCCTCTTCTTTTCCTCCTCTTATGCTCCAAGCAGTGGACAGAACTCTCTACTTGGCAAAACTGCGCCAAAGCTCATCAAAAACCACTGGGTACTCATGACAGATTCAAAATTACAATGAAATTTTGCAAAATGTTATTCTTTCAAAATAATATTTTTGTCAAAATTTCATACCATTCAAAAATTATGATCCAGCGTTACCACAAATCATAGGGGCATGTAGAAATCCAGTTAAAGGAGAAACAGTGGCCAGGCACTTTATTTTTGCCACTAGGATTAGAGCTGAAATAATTTATCATGGTGAATACCGTTTTTGACTAAACTGGCCGATTTACTGTTTTGCCAGCTAGGCAGAAATGTACCTGTTTTCAGCAGTTCCTCTTTGGAAATGTAACCACGGTGAATACCCACCTGTGGTCACTGTGACTCGCACGTCTGTTTGGCGGCCGCCAGATGTTCACCACGCTCAATCCCCACATGGGGTCAGTTTCAACCACGCTTCCCGGGCTAGCCGCACCAATTCCCAGGGAAGCGTGGTGAAAGTGATCCCTGGTGGGGATCAAAGAAAAGTAACGTCTGGTCGGTCGCCACGGCCCGGAAGCACCGGCGGGATTCTGGGCTGTGGCGGATTCGGCTAGACGCTGCGGCAGCATTGGCCCCGCCGCCCACCCATCTCCCCAGAGGGCGGGCGGTGGGGAGCGTGGAGGGGGCGGGGCCGTGCGGTCACACATTGCGCTGCACGGCCCCTCCCCCCCCAATTCCCCGCCGGGATCCCCCAGCACGTCTGTTAGGGCATGACGGGGTCGTCCCGGCTGGGGATGACTTTATTGTTTTCGTGACAGGGCCATGCGGCCCCGTCACGTCTGAAAACACCCTTTGATACCTTTGTCATGCTTACCATTTTTGGTCGTACCACAACATACTGTAGATTTGGTATTTCCACACATGCAATATGTTTTGTACTTCTGGAAATGTTCTTTGACATTTCATGTCTGCACTTTTGGGCTTTTGAATTATGTATTTCATTAATTTTATTTTTGTGTTTATACATATTGTTGAATAAGGGACTATGTGGGTCAAATGTGAAAAACGGAAGTGATGAAAGAACAAAAGCGATGAAAGTGATGGAAATTTGTCAACAAAGAGATGTCTGAAATTCACTGATAGAAAAAGGAAATCAGCAAAACTTGTCCTGAACACACATGTTCTTGTAAAAAAAATCAGCTAAGTCCCATAAATGGCAAGAATTAATGTTGATTTGGGAATGGCCGATTTGTTTCAGGTATATCCAGGACTGGTAAGGGGCTCCAGATGTGCCTGAAAATTAGTGAAGACCAGTATTTTCACTTTTAAATTTTCTCAGCTACTATGTTTGGGCTGTGACTGTATGGGAAAAGGTATGTAAATTGGAATCTACAAAATTAAACCACAATATTTTTGTTGGGTTACTATTGTAATAGCTTCTGTTTGGAAAATAAAATTTCAGACCAGCGTTGACATTGTCCAACTGGTGGGCATGATAGGTTCTGACGATCAAGCCCAATATGTGAAAAAAATCTGGATGTGATCTAATAAAGGGTCAAAGCATTGCAATGTTGTTAGTAACAGACCACCACTTGTCTATTTCATATGTAAGGCTTTCAGTAGTTAAAAGCCTAAAGTAACCCATCATTTTGACTATCACAGTAATTCTCTGCAAAAAGGAAACCATTTTCACACATTGAATGTTGCCCAGGATAGATTTACTCCTTTATTACCTGCTACAGTTGAAGCTAGGTCAATACAAGCAGGGTGCACTGGCAGCCAGCCTAGTCCTCTTTGCCATTAATTTTCCTTATTGGAGGACACAAAGTGATTGCCTTAGTGCAGTTCTTGGTTTCTCTTTTATCTAATGTGGGGAAGATTTTGCACAGTTTTGACAAAAGAAAAAGGAATCCAGAGACATTTCTCATGCCTGTCAAAATCATTTTTAATATTACTGATGCAGAACAAATACTTCATGCCCAGTGTGAGGGGTTTTTTAATACAAAAAGGACATAGAGTTTTATCTCAATTTTAAAATGAAGCCTAAAAGTTGTAAATGGGAGAGCACAGATGTTTTAAATTATATTCATTTGGGGCCTGATTTATTTTGGAGGCCCATGACTCAAGTCATTTTGTCTTGAATTAGAGGTATCTTTGTGACCAGAAGTAGTGCAAACTAGGCCCATTAAATGAATCACTGTTCAATAGCTGTAGTCCAATATTTGGGGGGCACAATGGTGTCTCCATAATTAAAGGGAGTTTATCAACTTGAATCCAGCTATTTGCAAAAGATGAGATAAGAAATGTTGGGTGTTACATATGTTCACAAGCTCCTCTACCAAATCCTGTGGTTCTAAGTTTTCTAGTACTTTCTTCCTGTGTTGCTGTTTGAAAGACACACAAAAACTGAGGAAAGTAACTGCCAAAAAAACAGGAAAAGAAAGAAGTTTGTTTCTCAGTAACTGTTTTCATATTTAATGATCTTAGTCACAAGTTACAACAAGCAAATCACAACAGCAGGTAAATTATTTTTCAACCAGAACTGTAACCTGTGAGGTAGTAATCAGCTTTCATACATAAACCCAATTATTCAATTTGTCTCTTTAAAAGATCTTTTCTTTTGAAAAGTTGGAAGCAGAACTGAAAGAAGGATGCAGAAAATTGACTATCCCCATCACATCTCCAGTACCCGAATCGACTTGGTAATATTGGATACTGATTGATACCCAATTTCAACTCAATTTGAGTAGATGATGTCCCAGAATCTCAACTTCCATTCCCCAGTTTTTGGTTGTCCTTCCCAATATACTGATAAGTAATTTGATCAGAAAATAAAATAAATCGGTATCCAATTAATACAGTACATTAATACAATACATTTAACAAGATCTCCACCTCCGACTTACACTATAATGGCCTGACTTTTGGAAGGACCCCACATTTACTTCTGACTGAAGTCAGAGGAAGCTGTGTGTGCTCAACATCTCTGAAAGTCAGACCAAGCTCTTCAGGGTTAAAGATCTCCCTTACTTTGTATTTTAAGTACTATCTAAACAATAGTTAATAATAGGGAACAGGCATAGACAATGGAAAGGGGGGGGGACACTAGGGAGCATATGCCCCCAGATTTTCAGAAGCCCTATAGAACTCTCTTCCCATCCCCCACTCTTGTACCTTCCACTGTTCAAAGGTACTGGTCGCCTGTGGGAACAAGGCAGCCAATCAACAATTTGTTATGCTTTAAAAGCAGTCGCAGCTTCCAGTCACTCAAAGCATAACTAGAAATGTTTTGGGAGATGTGAATAATTCACTTCTTTTTATCCCTTTTAAAATTACAAACAATGGGGATGCTATTTAAAAAGTTAATTAATCTTAATGGCAATGACTTTTCCCCGTATTATAAGCAGTTGGTGATCCGCACAACTTTCTGTTGTGCTCAACAGTTGTTTCCTGTGGACAATTCCTGGGGGCTGTATATTGATACTGCTGAAAACTTGCTGTCTTCCTTCCAAGTTTAGTGTTTAAAATCTGGCTGGATTTTATTTTTGTTTGCTTTGATTGCCATTCATTTTTGTGAGCTTAATAACCATTTTCTCCTACCTCTCTGACCATCCTCCTGCCTCTCTGACCGCTCCTTTAATGTGTCTCTCTCCAATTCCGCCTCCTCCTCCTTCCCCCTCTCAGTTGGTGTTCCTCAAGGTTCTGTTCTTGGCCCTCTTCTCGATCTATACCTCATCCTTAGGCAAACTCATTGCCTCCCATGGCTTCCAATACCACCTCTATGCTGATGACACTCAACTCTACCTCTCTACTCCTTCTCTCTCTCCCTCTGTTCAAGCTCGTCTCATCAACTGTCTCTCTGACATCTCTACCTGGATGTCTCAACGTCAACTCAAACTCAACATGGCTAAAACTGAACTCCTTATCTTCCCCCCTCATCCTTCCTCTCCTTCCTCACTGTCAATAACTATTGATGGAGTCACCATCCTGCCTGTCCCCCAAGCCCGTAGCCTAGGCTTCATCTTTGACTCAGCCCTTTCTTTTAAACCCTACATTGACTCTGTTGCTAAATCCTGTCGCTTCTCCCTCCATAACATTGCTAAGATTCGCCCTTTTCTCTCTGTCTCGTCTGCCAAAACTCTTGTTCATGCTCTGGTCATCTCTCGCCTCGATTACTGTAACCTCCTTCTCACTGGCCTTCCCCGGTCTCACCTTTCTCCCCTCATCTCTGTCCAAAACTCTGCTGCCAGGGTCATCTACCTCGCCAGTCGCTTCGACCATGTGCAGCCCCTCCTCTCTTCGCTTCACTGGCTTCCCCTTCCTGAACGAATCCTGCACAAGCTCCTAGTCTTCACCTATAAAGCTCTTCACAACCTTGCTCCCCCCTACCTCTCTGCACTTATCGCCCTCCATACTCCAGCCCGTGCACTTCGCTCCTCCTCTGTCCCTTCTCTCACCCTTCCACGCCTTCCCTGCTCCCCTAAGCGCCTTCGTCCCTTCTCACTTGCTGCCCCCCATGCCTGGAACTCCCTCCCTGTCCACATCCGCCTTGCCCCCTCCCTTCATACCTTCAAATCTCTCCTTAAAACTCACCTCTTTCGCTCTGCTCTGTCTGACTCTTTATCCTGCTGAGCCACTATTCCTATACCTACGATCGGTTTACCCTTATCCTTGCAACATGGACCTGCCTGCTGTCATTCTCATCGTAACCAAGCCAAGTACGTGCACTTGAGACCTCGCATCTTCATGAATGTTAGACCCCTTGTCTCTCCCTCTGTTCCCCTTCCTATGTCTCTCCCCCAGCTCCTGTCTCTCAGATTGTAAGCCCTAGGGGCAGGGACTGTGTCTATTTTATTACTTTGTAAAGTGCCAGGTACACTGCTGGCGCTATATAAATGTTTGTTAATAATAATAATAATAATAATTTTTTCAAACCAGCTCCTCTGAAAAAATAACCATTCTCAAACAAATGTATCATTTTACTCACCAGAGTGGCCTGCTTCAAATTACTCCTGTCCTCATAGGAAAATAGTCCATTTTATATTCTCAGTAGTTTCCTGCTTTTTCTATCCCACAGACTTAAACTATCGTTTTTCTTATTCACCTTTCATTCACAACCATTCTAGACATATAAAAACACTCTTTTATACAAGAAATCAAATATTTATGTTTTTGTTATATTTTAATTTTTTTCAAGCTGCCAGTAATCGGTCTCCATCCAGACTTGATTACAGGAAGATCTAACTACTTGGAAGATTAACAAAGATTCTACTGACAATAAGCAAGACATTTTTAAAGTTGTATGTATTTGATAGCTTGAATCACCCAAAGGTAATAAAAGATTAACTGAACTCAAGGGGAATTTCCCCACCTAATTTTTCAAGTAGGCTCTGTACCACATTGCTACATTAGAACAGAGGTCCTTGTGTAAGTATTGTGCTTTCATCCAGTACGAGTCAGAAGATTATGTAAATATATGGAGAGTAGGAGAAGAATGTCTAATTCAAGACTGTATATTTTAAGAACCTGTGCATGATACATTTATGTAGTTTTATGATCAAGAGCCATGCAATAAATTAACGAAATACAATAAGGATTTTTTTTTTCTTTTTTCTCAAAAGAATGTTGCACCAGCAAGTGCTTCTGAGAGAAATTAGATGCTTGTTTGCATTATTTCATCATGATGTTACAGGGTTTTTCAATAAAAATAAATTACCTAAGAGCATATTTGGCTAGTACTATAAAAAGAAATGATCAGTTTGATTGATAGTAGAAGTGATTCTCATTAAATTTTAACAGTAAAATATTGTATCATCCAGTGACAACAGGAAATGAGATTCAAGGAACTATTCAGAAATATATGTGCGTTAACTGTGGAATAACAGATAATGAATAAGAAATCATGACATTCTGATATCCTGAATGGATATCAGACCAACCACAACCCTAGTTTAATTTTCATGTTTTGATACCTGAGCTGTTGTACTGTTGCATCTAAATTTCTCCACCAACTTTGTTGGGCCCTCCACATCACCCGTATATCCCTATACTATCGATACTAATCACAGAATTCTGTTCTGAAACAATAGCTTGTTTCGGCACACATTCAAAACCCGGAACCGTTTATCACATGTCAAAAATCATGACTCTGAAAGACAGTATAAGGCCTATGAAGGTGTAACAATGGATTTGAAATGGTATGATACATTGTTTACTTAACTGGATATATTCAGCTTCCCCTGCCATGCAAGTTATAATCATATTCCCAAAGACTGAATTGATGCAAGGTCCTAGGCTGCATTCACACAAGCCTTTTTTCCTGGCTCTTTATTTACCTGCTTGAGAGTACTCTTGTGTTTTACTATCCTTTTATTATTATTCACACGTGCTGCCAAATCTCCCTCCCCCCCCCCCGCATTCAATCTTGCCACCCATTATCCCCTATAAGCTGCTAACGATCCTATCATTTTCAACTGCTGTTATCTCCTCTTGAGTTTGGGGGAGGGGGGAGCATTTGTTACATGGAGGAGACAGAATTAAACATTGAAAACAGCAGCCTGAAACAGCGCACTTTGATCTTTGTGTCCTGGCAATGCTGCCTGAAGTAAACGACTTGAAGTGGGAGTGTGTGTGGCAGCCAACCACAATGTCCCCCACTGTCTCTAAGACAGTGGTGGAATAATAAAGGGCAATAAAAGTGACTTGCCGTAACATGTTATCAGCAATGTGTGAGAGGGGCTTACCTCAATTATTAAACCTCCATTTGCAGTTCATCAGTTGCAGGTGATTTAGGACTTGCTTGCACAGGATCTTGTGAGCAAAGTCATTTACATAAGCAATAAAAATGTGGAGGAAGCAATTTGTGCCATGTTGTATGTCTCGTGCGAATGCAGCCTTACGCTTTGAGATTGGTGTCATAAACTAATGTTAAAGTAGGATTATCCCAGCATAAACAAGTATACTGTTGCAGAAAAATAAATGATGTGTTAAATACAATTTGCATGCAAATAAAATACAAGAAGTTTTACAATTATGCAGAAGAGATAATATTTATGTAACATGTTAAACTTGGAGAATTAAGACATTGTTGCAGGAAATAGCACTTATTAATATACCTCCTAACACTGAGCATCCAAACAGGGACAAGCTCTGCCCCTCAGTGAATAAGATTTGCCCTCTCACGCACTTACATGTGCACACAAACACCTCCCAATACTCCGAGTGCACAAAAGAGAGGCAGAAAGTTAAACTCTCCTGCTTATCACCCCACTGACGTTTCTGTTGTTCGATCATCTGTACATTATGCTCTATCATGCTTTTTCTGGAAGGCAACCAGAAAAGAGGTGCCTGAGGCTTGAATTCTGGTCTTTTGTGACTCACTCCTAAAAGAGGGACGTTGACCTCCTGAAAGGAGAGTGAAATTAGGTATCCAGAGAGGGACTGTCCCTGGTAAAGTGTGACTGTTGGGAGGTATGCATTAACAGCTTCTGGTGAAGCTCACAGCATGCTAATGCTGTGTAAACAGGCATGGTATGTTCCTTTAAAACTTCAATAAGGAATTTAAATTTACATTATACATTTATTTATAATTTACATTTATATGAATAAGAATACCATCAGCAGTTACAGTACATTTGCAAAGATAACATTACGAAGACAATCAATCCTGTTTCAAGCCATAAACAGATTGCCATCTCTGTTCAGGGGGGTGTTCTCTCTTTTTGTTCTGTCCCAAACAAAATGTTATGCAGGTAAAAACATTATGGAAGTTTTATATTTTTCTAAATGAACTAGAAATGTTTACTATCAGAAACTACTAAACTAGGTGAACAATGTTTCTTTGTTTCACATTCTGGTGGCTCTTGGTTTTCGAATAAGTTCTAAAACCTCAAACATTTTTTGTCTTATGAAAGTGTTTATTTTTTGGCAAACGTAAGTATGACTAAGGTATTGACAAGTACAAATATTCTTAAATAATGAGTCATCCTCAACTCCCTCTAAAAAACGTATGACCGTTTTTACACGGACGCCCCCCGCTGTTCGGTATTCGGGCAGGTGTGCGGTGGGGGGGGGCAGTCCGTATAAATGGCCGCCAGTAGGTGGGGGGATGGGTATGCAGTGGGTGTGCGCCCGTGTAAACGACACAGGCGGTGGGTGTTCGTGCGTGCATGCTCTTGCCGCACACCCACCAACACCTGCCGCACACCAACCCACACCCATCTCAACCCACGGAGCCCCCCGGCAGAACAGAGGAAGTTTTGTGGGTGGAGATGGGTGTTGGTAGGTGTTGGTGTGTCTGTGTAAACGGCCACAAATCAACCTACACCTACCGCGCCACCCCCCCACCCCCCCAGGTCTGTGTAAAAAAGGCCTATGAGGTTGACATAATTTAATGACAGATTAATTATTACAGAGTCAGATTATTGGTTCTGTAACTTGCACTCTCTGTTAAAACCACAAAACTTGTTATAAAATTGGGATAATTTATCCTATCAGTGTGACATTGTGTAGAGTGTATTGCATGGTTAGAGGTACAACCTATCCACATTTCAGGCAGATCAGATGAAAAACAAGAATGTTACAGACGTTTGAATTTTATAGGCAGAACTCTTTTTCTGCCTTTTGCAACTTCCTCTTGACGGGCATAACTGTGTTTAAAGCTATCTGTCTGGAGGTGTCAGGAAATTCAAGTGTGCATTCTAGTCATTGAGTTCGGATTTTTAAAATCTGTCTTGTCATTTTTAAGTTACGAGGTTTTGACGTTCCCATATTATCCTATGGATGGAGTCAGATTTTAAAATAATGTTGGGATTAATGTGATTAATACATAGAGCAAACATACATAGGTTTTATGTACATCTCCATCTATGCTGTCATACAGAAGAGAAAACAATGGGTATCTGTTCATAGAATATATGTAGAGAGGTTATCATACTTAGATGTTACAAATATATGCTTTGTCCGGTTCCTCCATCCCCCCCTTCTCTAAAAGAAGGCGGATGAGTGGGGGGGGGTGAGGGCTATGGCACGGCCCCCTGTTGAGGGGGGGCGGTATTGGGCAGAGGTGAGTATAGGGTTCGGTGGGATGAGGTGGAGGGTTTGAGAGAAGGTTAGTGGGTGGCATGTAGAGTCTTTAAATTATGTTTTTGTGTTTCAGTAATGGATTTTTTAGTAATATTGTAATATTGTATTTTTATTGTAAGCTTCTCTGAGCCCTTCTTGGGCTTCTATTAATATTAATATTGATATTAATGCGGGGGTAGGAGCCAGGACTCTTGGGTTCTGTGGGGAAGCAGTGGAGAATAGTGGGTTAGTGCAGGAGAGCTGGGAACCATGACTCCTGGACTCTCTGGGAGCTGCAGGCAGCACTGGAGTGTCACTAGTGGGAGCTCAACTTGAACAGTTTAAAGTGGGGCAAATGCTGCTGGGAAGAAACAGCAGTCCTGGATTTGTTGCTCGCTGTGCTGGTGGGTCCCAGATCTGAAGGGGCTGGAGCTGTGCAGCTTCTGGGACAGGATGCAGCAGCTGCCCTGCTCCTGAGTGAAGTTCCCATGTTAAAAGTCCCCAAAATTCCAGGATAGTCCTGGAAAGTCACAGAATTTTATGAAAAGATATGAAAAGTGCATTCCCCTTTCAAAAAAACATGGCAATTATAGGATCAAAACACTACAGTTTAGGAGAGGAGTTACAAATTCAACTATGCTAAAAAAGCACATGGAAATACATTGAGACTCCCGCCTTAACTTGTGTGCCATGTAAGCAGAGACACAAAGTGGTTTGAATGATTTTTTTTATTGGACCAACTGTTGTTGGTGGAAAAAAGCAAGCTTTTGGGTCACACAGGGACCTTCCTCAGTCATATTGTAGCCACTAGCCAGTAGAAATATGTAAACTGAGCAAGTGTAGGGCAGGTATAAATGAGGGGGCATTGAATGGGTGGGAGTGGATAGGACAAGGTAGCAGGTGGGAGGGTGGTAAAGAGAGAGAGAGATGTGCCAGACATTTAAAAACAGCTGTAAAATGATGTATTGGTGTAGGAGACAAAGAAACAATAGGTAGGGATACACACAGAGAGGGCAAACATAAGGGTTGGGGGTATAGTGTTAGCAGCTTATCAGGTGAAGGAAATACGCATATCAAAGGAACTGGGTACACAGTAACACAAACATTGAGTATTCAGCTGACAGAATCAGTTACAAAGAGGGAGACAAAGTAGTTAGAATGATATCTATGAACTAGGTACAGAGGATAACAAAAATGTAAAATGCAGTAGACCATATGGTATTACAGATATTTGTAGTGGCTGGAGAAATTTAGGTCTTTGTTCAGTCCATTGTTTTTGGTGTCAAATAAAGATATGAATTTTAGTTCTCAGGTGCGTCTTATAAGGGTGGTGTTTTGTTTCCATTGAGGATGAAGACTGAAAGGTCTGATATGGAGTGGTTGTGCTGGGAGAAGTGATTGTCCACTGTAAAGTTTATAATTGTATGCCTACATGAGTTCATATGTTGGTAACGATTGCTGGGTTCACCAACACAGTTTTCATGGCAGCATTTGGTGCACTGAATGAAATACACTAAACTTTGGGATTTGCATGTGTAGTTAACTTGTATTTGGAATGATTTTCTGTGGTGAGTGTTGACGGTGGTGGTTATTATTATTATTATTATTAACAAACATTTATATAGCGCCAGCAGTGTACATGGCACTTTACAAAGTAATAAAATAGACACGGTCCCTGCCCCTAGGGCTTACAATCTGAGCGACAGGAGCTGGGGGAGAGACATAGGAAGGGGAACAGAGGGAGAGACAAGGG
>QEPC01001360.1:2608304-2621380 GCA_003113815.1 Sphenodon punctatus
ATTTTATAGTGTATTTGTAGGACTAGGCCTTTGTGTTATTAGATATTCCATTTAGTTCCATAGGTTTTAGAATAGTTAATAGCAGTTAGATTTAGTGTAGATATATATAATATTAGGGGAAAAAAAGAATAAAAAATAATACAAAAAAATACATAAAATCTTTGTGTGCATTCTTTGGGTTCGAAGACATCGAGAAGGGAAGTAGGAGAGGCCGGTCTGCTGCCCGTAAGGCGGGCAATGGGGCATGTAGCAGAAGTGGTAGGGGCCGTGCCAGTGGAGTGACAGTATGCAGCAGCAGCCAGAGCCCATCACCACGCCCCAAACTCCACAGGCCTGACTTTTGGAGACACGATGGTCCTCCAGGGCCACCAATGTCCCCCATTATTGATGTGATCCCCAGCAGTCATCCTGGGGGGCTGTCTTCAAGTTGAGACCCTGCTGGCACATCTTGGAGCTAACAGGCTACATGTGCTGCTGCTGTCAGGTAGGGATCTGACAAGCTGTATATACAAACAAACATACAATGATATTCTGCCACCTGCCAGGAGCAGCACAGAGGGGTAAAAGATTGGACAGGTCAAACTCATCTGGTAACAGATATAACTTGCATAATAACTTTTTAAAAAACAATCATTAACAATATAACAAGACATAAAAAGTAACAAACTTAAGTGTCTCAGGGCCAAACGATACCGATACCGAAAATAAAATCTTCGAAATCGGTATCGACATCGGTACCGATATCGATACCTATTTCCAATTGTTCGGCCAAACTGAACTCCGCCGAACCAAACAAGCGAACCCGAACTCGGTTCCCGAACTGAATGACCGAACCTGAAGTCGGTTTCCAAACCGAATGACCGAACGGACGAACATCTGAACCACGTTCTGTTTGCACATCCCTAGGATTTGGGTGGCTCATTCTATAATTTGGTCTACTTCTCTGTTTGAGTGTCCTTGTTTTGTGAAAGTGATTTTAAGCAGGGTGAGGTGAGCATCCCAGGTCTGTTTGTCAGAGCAGATTATGTGGTGTCTGTGTGCTTGGCTGTGTATAACTGATTTTTTGGTGTGTCTTGTCATAAAAGATATTATTCAAACCACTTTGTCTCTCTTTCACTTGGGACCAACACAGTGACCACACTGTATCTCCATGTAAGCAGTAAAGACATTGAATGGTCTCATATATTGTGCTCACTTACAACTTAGACTCTATGGGTAATTTCAGTCTGAAATTACCGTAACGGGTCCAGAGGCCCACCACGCTGAACCAAATGGATCACGGTCACGAATCAGGCTGTTTGTCCTTTAGACATGTCAGCCTGATTCTCACCGGGGATCGGGGAGGGGGTGGGGCTCCGCGACGCAACATGCGGCCACACAGCCCCGCCCCACTGCGCTCCCCCGGCCGCCTGCCCTCTGGGAGATGGGCGGGTTCAACGGCGAATCCGACCACTGCGCCCGATCCTGTATCGCAGTCTGGGCCACGGTCCAGGATGGGCCAGCAGTACAGATGTCACTTTTGGTCCATCCCAGAACGTGGCCAATCTAACCATGCTTCCTGAGGTGAGGCCAGAAGCCACGATCCGGCATGGGCCAAAAGTAACACAGCCCCTCCCCGATCCCTGTAAACGATCAGGCTGGCACGTCTAAAGGATAGATGGCCTGATCACGAACAGGGATCCACAACAGAACCTGGGATTCTGGGTGGCGGGTCACCGGGCCCATCACGTCTGAAATTACCCATTGTTTCCTCATCGTGGTTATGGAAAATATAAGGATGCATTTATTTCACAAACATTTTTCATATAGAATATGTAGTTTTAGATTCTAAAAAGAAATTTTTAGGAATACATTTATTTTCTGGTTTCAGCTTGGGGGAGTGGGCAAGAGATTCCTGAGTCCTATTATTCAGACAACTTGGAAGCAATCATGTTTCTGCATCGTCTTCAGAATTGGCACAAGCCTGGACAGCTGAATTTGTGCCCCAACATCTAAGACAACCTATCTCTGTATATTCAGGTTATGGAGTCTAGAAAGGGATCAAACATTTCCTAAGTCTGCTTAATTCTTTGGTGTGAAAACTCTATGTTTCTGTTGGGTTGCTGTGATCCCAGAACCTTAGAAATAATTATCATGCAAGTTTCTCCACATGAAATACTGCTGTATGGAATTCAGAGAATCAGACCGTAGGCTGTTTTTAAATGGGACACACTCACCCAGGTCCACCCATCCCCCACCCACCTGAGCGCCTGTCTAAAGGCGGCATGGCTGAGCGTGCACTCCTGTGACCCACTCATGCCCACGTACGATGCAACCAGGGGCAAGTATCTGGACAGTATCTGGGTTCAGACGCACACCTAGTGCATACCCATCCCGGTCCGTTTATGTCCCTTCCACTCACTGGGACTGTGTGTGTGATCCATGCAGTGCACATGGACCCACCACACCAGCTGTCCCCATTTAAAAAATGGCCATAATTTAAGGACACTCTTGTTCTCATTGACACACATTTTCTCCAGCTTCCACATCTCCTGTACAGCATGGTGTCTTTTCTAAATGAAATAGGTTCTCCAAGCTCTAAGAACAGTCCTACTCCTGTGATAGCCATTTCGCTCCATTTTTTAAATAAAGGATTATTACAAAATGCAGGGTTAAGTAAAATCAAAAGGTTCTCTTGGCTAATTCCCTAACCACAGAACTAGCTGTGGAAATCATTTAATAACTGCTGAGTACTAATATGTGAGGAGAACTGCTCATTTAAAAGGCTGTTAAATCATGTTATTAGGAGAGCTCAGTGACATTATTTAAAGACCTTCTTAATTTTCATTTTGCTGCACAATAATATTCTATTTGGGAACAACCAGTGGCTATTACTGTCACTGGCTTACCATCTACTTTAGGAAAATGTGCTACAAAATTCATTTATATTTGCTGATGATATCAAAACAGAAAGTGTTTGGAGTCCAAGAATCTGTGTTTTTCTGTGCTGGTTTGGGATCTGAGGCAGGCTTTGACACAGGTATGTAGTATGTCTTATAGTTGATAGGTTTCTCATGTTCATATGGAAGGGGTATATAGGAAGCTGAATTTCCATCAAGCATTTATTTGAAATAAAATATGGAGCTATCCTGTTAGGTGTGCAACATATCATCAAATACGTGTACATATTTGTGTGGCTTCCTGACAGTTTTTTCCTGCTCCATGATTCAAAGTCTATGGTGCCAGGAACTGGACTTTCAAAGCAAGACAAGGGATGCATCCACACAAGCTGCGGAGGGTCCGATCCCTGCATGGCCCCAAGGCGGGCAAACGCAGTCTCCACACTGCAGGGTCAGCGTGGGGGGCAGGGCAGATGGTGCCACCCCTTGTGGGGAAGCCGGGTGGGTGGGCCACTGTCAGACCTCCCATGATGGAACACGGTAGGTCGAAGCACTAGCCACATGAGCAGGTGCCTGGTATTGCCCTGCCTCCCTTCCCTGGCCAAACCACTATCCTGACCCTGGCTGCATGGTACTGGAGCAAACCGCCATTACTCAAAGCCCCACAGTGGACCTTGCTACATGGCAGGGCAGACGGAAACTGGGTAGATGAGGTTCTGTTCCTTGGGCAGCCTTACCCCATTTGCGGTAAGGCTGCTGTAGTGTGCACTGTGTTCTCATTCTTTTTCTGAGGATGTAGTGCATAGCAGCCAGATGCCCACCCCACAGCAGAGGGAACATCTGACAGCCACTGTCCACACAATGCACTGTATCATGTAGTAAGGCTGCCCGGAGGGGGGTAAGGCTGCCCAAAGCACACCAGGTGTCTTGTGTTGCTGCACCCGCATAGTATTAATGTAAACATCACCCATTTATTTTAAAACGGACAGTAGTTCAGATAGGTTTGGGACATCAAAAAACGAAACAAATATTGGCAAGTTGCCTGACTCATGGTGTTCGCAAGGACAACGTATTCACCTGAAGACTTGGATACTATAGTTTGATTAATACGTAGCCCCATTACCATTGTAAGAGGAGGAAACCATATTGGTTATATCAAAGGTAGAGAACAAAAAGAGTATGAGAAAATATTTGTTTCTATATGGCTTTGTGTTGCCTTGCATCGGGTGTGGGGAACCTCAGGCCCAGGGACCAAATGCGGCCCTCTGCAATGTGGCCCCTTTCCAGAGCCTGGATCTGCCTCTTGGAGCCAGTCTCTACCCCCAAGCACTGAAAAATTGAGCTCAGGATAATGGAACAGAGAGGAGAACCTGCACACAAGAGTAGGGGACAGATCCACAGCACAGATCCATGATCTGGGACCTCCTTCTCTTGAATACACCCATTAAGCACCCCCACCCCCAACCTCTATGTGGCCCTCGGAGCTCGTACTCATTTTCAGTGCAGCCCCCAGGACAGAAAAGACTAGGGGCGGGCCCGGTTCCATTACCGGTACACCGGATTTTACCGGTTACCGGTTTCACAAAAACCGGATTCCCGGATTAAATCCGGTATACCGGTACCGGATTTATTGCATTGGTTTCAATGGGGCGCTGTGTCCCCATTGAAACCAATGCAATAAATTAAAATTAATTCCCTCCCCCTCCCAGGCTGCGCGGGTGGAAGGGGGGACACCCCCCACCCACCCTGCCCAGCCTGGCTTTTTGTTGTAAAAGATAGAACAGCAACAGAGTGAGACCCCGAGGCGAGCCCCCCCCCCAGCACCAGCGGCCGCGGCGTCCCCGCAGCCGCAGGTAAGTATGACCCGATCCCTGGGGGGGGTGGGGGTGTTTAACACCCCCACCCCCCCCAGGGATCACCCCTACAGCGCGCTTGCCGCTTACCTTGGGGAGCTCCGGCGGCGGCGGGCGGCCCGGCGGCTTCAGCGCCGGCTGTGGCTGCCGGCTTCAGGACGTTCTAGGCCTTCCGGTGAAACCCGGAAGTGCACCGGAAGGCCTACAGCGTCCTGACGCCGGCAGCCACAGCCGGCGCTGAAGCCGCCGGGCCGCCCGCCGCCGCCGGAGCTCCCCAAGGTAAGCGGCAAGCGCGCTGTAGGGGTGATCCCTGGGGGGGGTGGGGGTGTTAAACACCCCCACCCCCCCCAGGGATCGGGTCATACTTACCTGCGGCTGCGGGGACGCCGCGGCCGCTGGTGCTGGGGGGGGGGCTCGCCTC
The DNA here is from genome assembly GCA_003113815.1 of Sphenodon punctatus. NCBI lineage: Eukaryota > Metazoa > Chordata > Lepidosauria > Sphenodontia > Sphenodontidae > Sphenodon > Sphenodon punctatus. The sequence continues at coordinate 2,613,458 of QEPC01001360.1, forward strand.
GGGGTCTCACTCTGTTGCTGTTCTATCTTTTTTACAACAAAAAGCCAGGCTGGGCAGGGTGGGTGGGGGGTGTCCCCCCTTCCACCCGCGCAGCCTGGACTCGGGGAGGGTTTTTTTTTTTTAAAACAGTTTGGCTGGGGCTTTAATTTTTTTTACATTGCAGCCATTTAAAAATGGCTGCAATGTAAAAAAACCGGCACACTGAAATCCGGTACCGGGGCCGGATTACCAGGCCGAATCCGATAATGCCGGTACGCCCGATACCGGCATTATCGGATACCGGATTATACCGGTTTCCCACCCCTAGAAAAGACTCCCCATCCCTGCCTTATGTTACAACTTCAGAGAGTTTCCCAACTGTGAGGTAGAAAACAAGTATTCTCAAACAGTTCTGGCCATGCAGACTTTTGAAAATGGGGCTGACACCAAGCTCTGTGGACTGGTGCATAGAGCACATGCAATGTACATATGCGCACAGACTGCATACACACCCTGGTCCCAATGTGCCGTTTGAGTATAGCAGTTGATTATAATGCAGTAGAAAATATGATCATATTTGAAAAGATTCACTTGCTCCGTTTCCAACCATATGAATCAAGGTATGTATTTGGAAGACGGGGAAGAAAAGGATCAGCTATTTGAAGTTAAGAACAATCATTTATTGGGTAGGAAAAGGATCCTATTTGACAACTAAAGCCTTGTTTATGTTAAGTAAAAAAATTGTGTTTTTACTTTGATATAGCTAACTTCATCGTAAAACTTTTGTGGAAGCTCAGAAATTCACATCTTTAATGTACACAGACTGTGAGAAACGGGAAGGAGGAGAATAAAAAGGATTTAGTTGAGTTTGGAAGAGGTGGAAAATAAGGGAAGAGAAGGCAAAGAAATGAGGGAAGAAAAGGCAAAGATAAGGGAAGAGAAACTACAGAAACTTGCTATTAGATAAGGATCTATCTTACCTGAATTTTTTTAAGTTTGTACGTGAATATACAGAATATCAACCCTAGGTCTTCTTTTGGAAAATCCAAATGGCACCCTGTTAAGAGTAAAATTACACTTTTTTGCCTAACACATTCAACCTACGTCAGGTTTGTCAGCTCAGAATTTATGCAAATGATTTGCAAACTGGATTAGAGCTTTACAGACACAGTGGGGCTGCTCCCAAGCCCCGTGGATCCCGCATGCATGCACTTGATTTCTGTGCAGCACAATGTGCCCGCAACGGAGGTCTGTGAGATTTGCTTATGTCTCTGTGCGGGATACGTGGGGCTTGAAATCAGACCCACCAGCTCCTAAATTTGTGAGGCTGCTGTAGATTATTTACTCCAGGTGAATCTATATGAAGCATGCAACTATCCACTTTGAAATATTTTATTGTTTTTACAGTGGGTTGCTTCAGCCATTTAAAGACTGAAATCTCTCCCCCCCGATGTATGAGTGAAAATGAGCTATGGTTTTTAAATGAGGAAACATATGAAAGTCTGCTTTTGCTTGTTACCTAGAAACTGTTCTGAGCTAGAGAGCTGTAATACTTTAAGTGCTGCATCATTATGAATTCACTTGATATTAATTTTAATAGCAACAATCATAATGAATCTGTTCAGTACAAATATGGAGGAAGATGTCTATTTCCATAAAAGTTTCATCATAATTTGGCGTTTATTAAATCTACTAGGAAAATAAACTGCTACTGTACATACTTCTCTTTTATGTTTCAATGGCAACATGTCTGCAATTGAAGGTAGAAACTTTATTAATTTGGTGGAGGGGATGGAATATACAGAAGCACATTGGATAAATATGTAACAGAGTTTAGAAGCAGATAGCAGGCTCCCATATACTGTACTCCAGATACTTTACATATGCAAATATGTCAGAGGAAATCTAATTTACTACTACGAAGAATCTAATTATACAAGTTACAGTGCAGTCTTTGTCAGGGAGAGAGTATAAACTGATGGTAAAATGTTGGTTTGGCAGACTTCCAGTTTCTACATGTACTATCCTTTCTGTAGAATGTCCCAATCATTTTTCAATTGCCACATCTAATTTACTATTTGCTGTCTGCTAGAATTAAATGGTACTTGTCACAACTGTGCTGCATATGAAAAAAAGGACAGTGGAAACATGTGGTTTAAAATAAGTCCATGAGCATACATTTAGAGAATCAGATAAATAATATATAGTGTAATACTCTTCATAAGAACATAAGTAGTGCCATACTGAGTCAGACCAATGGTCCATCAAGCCCAGCATCCTGTCCGCCAACAGTGGCCAATCTCTATTGTATGGGAGAAGAACTAACAGTCACCATGGGCAATCCATTCCCTGTTGTTCACTCCCAGCTCCCGACAGTAAGAAGTTCATCCTGTCAGCTACTTGGTTAATGGCCATTAATGGACCTACTCTCTATGAACCTATCCAGTCCTTTTTTAAACCCAGCTATACTACTGGCCTTGACAACGTCCTCTGGCAACAAATTCCATAAGTTAATTATGCGTTGAATGAAAAAGTACTTCCTTTTATTTGTTTTAAATCTGCCAGCAGCTAGTTTCATGGAGTGTCCCCTAGTTCTAGTACTATTTGAGAGGGTAAATAACTATTCCCTAGCTACTCGTTCCACACCACTCAAAATTTTATAAACCTCTATCATGTTCCCTCTCAGTCTTCTCTAAGCTGAAGAGACCCAGCTTGTCAAGCCTCTCTTTGTATGGAAGTCGTTTCATACCCTTTATCATTCTCATTGCCCTTCTCTGTACCTTTTCTAGTTCAGCCATGTCTTTTTTGAGATGGGGCAACCAAAACTACACACAATATTCCAGGTGTGGTCGTACCATTGATTTGTATAGAGGCATTATGACAATGCCTCTATACAATCCTCTATATATAATACAATATACAATTCTCTATATACAGTCCTCTATACAATGCCTCTCTGAGGAGGCATTATGACAATGCCTCCTCAGTGTTATTCTCTATCCCTTTTGCGAATAAGCTGCTGAACTCTTCAGCTGCTGAAATTAATGGTATAACTTAGAATAAGGTACTCAAAGATAATGAAGATGGCAGGTGTAAAGAGTTGTCAATCATTTTGTCAATGATCAGGAAATTATCAACATTCTAAGAGAGAATATTCACCAACTTCAACATTTTCAGTAATTGTTTAGAAAAAAAATCTTTTCCAGTTGAAAAGTGGCAAATTTGAGCCACTCAAATAACAGGTTTTAAAAAGTGTATTCTAAATCAGAAAAATGTGTGTCCTTATCATAACTTCCCTCCCTTTCAAGAAATATTACTTTGCCCAGTGGTGTGCAATCAGTTCAAATTGTGGAACCACCTTTATGTCCCTATCTTCTATGGTTCAGCCAAACTGCCCCTTCCCATTCCCCCACCAAAACTACTCCATACTCCATAATGCCCAGCAACCTACAGCCCAGCCACACCATCTCCCGCAACCTGTGACATAAGGGTGTGCACCAGAAAAAAAATGTTTTCTAGGGATGGGCGAACGCGGTTCGGAAGTTTGGAGTTCGGCCCGAACTCGGCCTGTTCGGAAAACCGAACCGAACTTCCGAACATAAACTGGCCAAACCAAACTCAATCTGAACATCGAAATGACCGAACAGTTCGGTCAGTTCGGATCGCGTTCGGGTGAGTTCGGGTTGCAAAAAAAGGTTCACTGTAAGGTCAAATGTGACAGGGAGGGGTAGTACTAGTCACTGAGGAGCAGACTTCCAGGCACCAGGGATGGAGAGGCTTGCAAGAAATGAAACTATCTGCCTGCTTCCCCCCTTCTCAACACCTTCTGAGCTTGTCACTGTTCCTGAACAGCAGGCATTGAGTAGGATTATTAGATGGCTTTAAGTTTCATTTCAGTTTTGTACTGAAATGAAACTTAAACCTTAAACTGAAGCCTTGTGTTTGTGATTCCCCCCCCGCCCCATCCCATATATAGAGAGATAGAGAGATATAGATATAGAGAGATAGGTTAGGGATAGTAGTTGTAGGAGCTAGCTTAGTGATAGAGATAGCGTTAGTGATTTAGTTTTAGTGTTTGTAGGAGTAGGCCTGTGTACTTATTAGATAATCCATTTAGTTCATAGCATTTAGAATAGTTAATANGCAATTGAAGGTAGAAACTTTATTAATTTGGTGGAGGGGATGGAATATACAGAAGCACATTGGATAAATATGTAACAGAGTTTAGAAGCAGATAGCAGGCTCCCATATACTGTACTCCAGATACTTTACATATGCAAATATGTCAGAGGAAATCTAATTTACTACTACGAAGAATCTAATTATACAAGTTACAGTGCAGTCTTTGTCAGGGAGAGAGTATAAACTGATGGTAAAATGTTGGTTTGGCAGACTTCCAGTTTCTACATGTACTATCCTTTCTGTAGAATGTCCCAATCATTTTTCAATTGCCACATCTAATTTACTATTTGCTGTCTGCTAGAATTAAATGGTACTTGTCACAACTGTGCTGCATATGAAAAAAAGGACAGTGGAAACATGTGGTTTAAAATAAGTCCATGAGCATACATTTAGAGAATCAGATAAATAATATATAGTGTAATACTCTTCATAAGAACATAAGTAGTGCCATACTGAGTCAGACCAATGGTCCATCAAGCCCAGCATCCTGTCCGCCAACAGTGGCCAATCTCTATTGTATGGGAGAAGAACTAACAGTCACCATGGGCAATCCATTCCCTGTTGTTCACTCCCAGCTCCCGACAGTAAGAAGTTCATCCTGTCAGCTACTTGGTTAATGGCCATTAATGGACCTACTCTCTATGAACCTATCCAGTCCTTTTTTAAACCCAGCTATACTACTGGCCTTGACAACGTCCTCTGGCAACAAATTCCATAAGTTAATTATGCGTTGAATGAAAAAGTACTTCCTTTTATTTGTTTTAAATCTGCCAGCAGCTAGTTTCATGGAGTGTCCCCTAGTTCTAGTACTATTTGAGAGGGTAAATAACTATTCCCTAGCTACTCGTTCCACACCACTCAAAATTTTATAAACCTCTATCATGTTCCCTCTCAGTCTTCTCTAAGCTGAAGAGACCCAGCTTGTCAAGCCTCTCTTTGTATGGAAGTCGTTTCATACCCTTTATCATTCTCATTGCCCTTCTCTGTACCTTTTCTAGTTCAGCCATGTCTTTTTTGAGATGGGGCAACCAAAACTACACACAATATTCCAGGTGTGGTCGTACCATTGATTTGTATAGAGGCATTATGACAATGCCTCTATACAATCCTCTATATATAATACAATATACAATTCTCTATATACAGTCCTCTATACAATGCCTCTCTGAGGAGGCATTATGACAATGCCTCCTCAGTGTTATTCTCTATCCCTTTTGCGAATAAGCTGCTGAACTCTTCAGCTGCTGAAATTAATGGTATAACTTAGAATAAGGTACTCAAAGATAATGAAGATGGCAGGTGTAAAGAGTTGTCAATCATTTTGTCAATGATCAGGAAATTATCAACATTCTAAGAGAGAATATTCACCAACTTCAACATTTTCAGTAATTGTTTAGAAAAAAAATCTTTTCCAGTTGAAAAGTGGCAAATTTGAGCCACTCAAATAACAGGTTTTAAAAAGTGTATTCTAAATCAGAAAAATGTGTGTCCTTATCATAACTTCCCTCCCTTTCAAGAAATATTACTTTGCCCAGTGGTGTGCAATCAGTTCAAATTGTGGAACCACCTTTATGTCCCTATCTTCTATGGTTCAGCCAAACTGCCCCTTCCCATTCCCCCACCAAAACTACTCCATACTCCATAATGCCCAGCAACCTACAGCCCAGCCACACCATCTCCCGCAACCTGTGACATAAGGGTGTGCACCAGAAAAAAAATGTTTTCTAGGGATGGGCGAACGCGGTTCGGAAGTTTGGAGTTCGGCCCGAACTCGGCCTGTTCGGAAAACCGAACCGAACTTCCGAACATAAACTGGCCAAACCAAACTCAATCTGAACATCGAAATGACCGAACAGTTCGGTCAGTTCGGATCGCGTTCGGGTGAGTTCATGTGGGGGAAAAAAGGTTCACTGTAAGGTCAAATGTGACAGGGAGGGGTAGTACTAGTCACTGAGGAGCAGACTTCCAGGCACCAGGGATGGAGAGGCTTGCAAGAAATGAAACTATCTGCCTCCCCCCTTCCCAACACCTTCTGAGCTAGTCACTGTTCCTGAACAGCAGGCGTTGAGTAGGATTATTAGATTGCTTTAAGTTTCATTTCAGTTTTGTACTGAAATGAAACTTAAACCTTAAACTGAAACCTTGTGTTTGTGATTCCCCCCCCCACCATCCCATATAGAGAGAGATAGAGAGATATAGATATAGAGAGATAGATAGATAGGTTAGGGATAGTAGTTGTAGGAGCTAGCTTAGTGATAGAGATAGCGTTAGTGATTTAGTTTTAGTGTTTGTAGGAGTAGGCCTGTGTACTTATTAGATAATCCATTTAGTTCATAGCATTTAGAATAGTTAATAGCAGTTAGATTTAGATAGATATATATAATATTAGATTAAATAAATAAATTTTAAAAACCCATATAAAAACAAAAAAACAAATAAAAAACAAAAGAAAACCATATAAAACCCAATAAAAAAACAAAAAATCATATAAAAAACAAAAAAAACACCCATAACATTTCCCGAACGGCCGAACCGAACGGCCGATCACGAACTGGCAAACTAACTGAACTGCCGAACCGAACGGACGAACCAAACACAGCCGAACTGAATGGCCGAACCAAACAGACGAACCGAATGCAGTCGAACCGAACGGCCGAACCCAAACCGCGATCTGTTCGCTCATCCCTATTGTTTTTGTTTTCATTTTTGTTTTAAAATATTATTTGTTTGTTTTTAGAATAACAAACGAGAATGCTTCCCCAAACTTGCTGAGAGTGCCCCAGGGTGGCAGAAATATCTGCAAGAGATTGATACACAGCAGCTGGGTGGAGGAAAAAACAAACACTAGCACGCAGCGGGTGCTGGAGACTGAAGCAGCCAGACACTATACATGAGGATACGGTAGTTCCCCAAGTATGGCAAGGAGACAGACAGAGAGCAGAGAAACTGTCAGACAAAGGCATTGAAGCAGCAGGGACTAGCAGAGGAGGAGACGTTGATGCCCCAAATATGGCAAGTCTTCTGTTTAGGTTATAAAAACAAGCTCTTATAAACTCCACTATCAGTTGAAACATTTCTATTATTTTCTTTCATTGTGTTTCTTTTAATGGGAAATTAAATAAGTTGAAGCGAAAGCCTCTGGGAAGCAGAAATATCAGTGAGAGACTGGCACATATGACTGCGGGAGTCAAATCTGATTATTTATGATTTCCAAAGAACAAAAGGGTGAGATGAGAGACTCACTTAAGAAGCGGATTTGTATCTTTTTGGCAAACAAATTTAACATTGGCAAACACAGCAGGTGGACAGGATAGAAGAGACACTGGTAGGAAGCAGGCACTGGCTGCTGAAACAGCAGGGACTGGTAAAGAGAGGAGAAAACTTTCTCTCCCCACTAGGGGGCAGGAGACATGAGGGAGAGAGACCATCATCACAGAATGGAGTGGCAGCAGCCCAACATGTGACAGGGCGTCATCAGCTTGCAGCAACAATCACCCCAGGGGGCAGCACATCTGGAGACCTTTGGGCAGAAGCAGCAGGGGGCAGGCAGAGCAAAGGAGCAGTGGGCAGGAAGGCAGGCAGTGGCACAGACTTTGTGGCACAGGCTTTGTCAGTTTGCAGGAGCACACAGGGTTAGGACTGTGTAATTGGAGGGGACTGGGAGGGTATGAGAATGGGAAGAGGGAGAGGTCAATTTTTTGTACCAAGGAATGTGGCTGAAAAGTAGCAGAAGGCACGCTGAACAGCCCCCCCCCCCCCCCC
>QEPC01001360.1:2621846-2643267 GCA_003113815.1 Sphenodon punctatus
CCCCCCCCCCCCCCCACAAGCACAAGAGCCAAGCCTGCGAAACAGTGGATGTGCACAGAGCAACAGACAGCTAGACACAGGTGCAGAGCTCTGTGTGCCCTCAGTTCTGAAAGCTTCCCGTGCCCTCCCCCAAGCTCTCCTGATTGGTACAAGCAAGTTGCAAGCATGTGCAAGCAAAGACCAATCTCTTACGTCTATTGCAGGGGTCTGTTATCTGTCTGCGCTGCCAATTGGTCAGTGGAGATGTCAGTCTTAGGTGGCCATTTTGGGCTCTCACTTCCTCCTCCCTCTTGCACCTGTTGTTTGCAGCCTGAGCTGTATGTCAGGCTGCCCAGAAAAACATTAAAAAAATATAAAATGAAATGTTTTTGTTATTTTTTGTTTTATGTTTTTAATAACATAAATCGTATTATTTTTATGTTTTATGTTTTTAATATAAATGAAAATGGGCATTTTCATTTGTTGTTACACAAACATATATGAATTGCACACCCCTACTGTGTCATCACACAGGTTTACAAATGAAAGGTTTTACATTTTATCCACATTTAAATTCTGAGAGTGAATAAAATTAGGTTTTATTTAAAAAAAATCAGTTGCGTACAAATGTGTTATAAGCCTGATCAAACCTCAGTTGAAAGCTTTCCTTGCTAGAAGACTATGACGTTGTTAGTAGTTCTGACTCATTAGCCTACCTTTGGTATAAAGTGTTACAGTCTTGGGTTCTATTACTCACTGTAACCTTTGTGTAAGCTTATTGTAAAATCATGTAGCAGGTCATGCTTCATTACTGAGTCAGGAAGTATGGGTTTGGTCTAAAAGAAGAGGGTTGTAAGAATATATGAAGCAGTCATTGATAGATTCAAACTCCTGATTATCTTCTATCACTGCAGAAAACGTTCGCCACGGGTATGTGCTGGCTTTTTCACTCTCTCCCTCTACACTTTTATAGTTATGATGTACTACCATTGCTTTTGAGAGAGTGTGAGGAAGATATATTCCAAATTGCGGTGTGTGGGTGGGTACAGTTATGAAACTGTTCCAAATATAATCATTCCTATAAGTGTGATTCTTATTTGAGCTTTAATAATATAATATCTATGAATTCAGAGTAAAATATAAGACCCACTCTTAAAGTTATGGGTGATTTCAGAAGTGATGCATTCCAATTCACCACAGTGAATCCCACCTCGGTGTGAATGGATTCACCACGGGCTGTGGTGACATGTGCGGCCCCAACAGAAGTGACAGGATAGGGACCACCACCCGGGGGCAATCAGAGAGAACATGGGCCGGGGGAACACAACAGACATGCAGTGGAGACGTGGACCGCGGTTCGAGCCCCAGAATGCACTGCGACTTGGGTCAATTCCTTCCACCGCGGCTGCGGGTTTCCGTTCAGAAGTTACTTTTCATTCACCCCTGCCGTGGTGAGCATTCACCACACTTCTGGACCTCCTCCCGCCCCGACCTCACGAAGCATGGTTAGCTTCACCCTGGCCCGTGTTTGACTGTGGTGACCATCTGGATGCGAGCACGGTGCTTTCACCCCCCCGCGTTTGACTGAGGTTGATTGTGGTGGACATTCACCACGTCACTTCTGAAATCACCCTATGTCTTGCCACTTGAGTTAAAAAGGAATTGTTTTAAAAAAGTTTTATCTTTAAAAAAATAAGCTATATTGACTATATATACATTTTCTGCCATTTACCTGAGGTACTTAGCTGGCCCCTATTAGAGCAAAATCTGAAGTTCTTACAATTTTTAATGTATTTGCATACATCTGAGGAAAGAAAGTATCTTTGTCATTTTACAGGCAAAGAACTGAGTTTTAGGCTGTTTTAAATGGGCACGGTTGTGGGGGGGAGTCTGTGTGTGCTGTGTGGATTGCTGACACACATCTGGTGAGTGGGAGGGATTTAAACAGTCTGGGATGGGTGTGCACTAGGTTTGCGCCCCTACCCATGTACTGCCTACTCCTGCTCCTGCATGGAGCATCCTGAATTTCCCCCAATGCTCTGTGCGTGGGTATGAGTGGAGCATGGGAGCACACCCACCCACGTCGCCTTCAGACAGGCACTCGGGTTGATGGGGGATGGGTGGACCTACGTGGTTGCATTCATTTTAAAAATGTCCTTAGACTACATGACTTATCTGTGGCAAAGCAGGGACTGGTTCCAGATCTTTAAAGTCTTGGTCTAGCGTCTATAAACTCCACTATTCTTCCTTGTTTTAGAGTTATTTTGTTTTGTTTTGCCCCCCCACACCCACACATACACATTTCCCCTCCTTATTCCCCCATTCCATCTTTGTCACTCTTCATCTCTTATCCCATTTTCCTTTGCTCTCAGTCAGCAGTTTATCTTTTTATCCTTCCCACATCCGATTTTGCGCTTTTGATTTTCTGTCATTCTTTTTTTTCCTTGTCACCTTTTCTTTTTCCTCCATTTTTTTGTTTCCCACCCATTCTCTCCTCTCATTTCTTCCATCTTTAAGCATTTAATTTTTAAACTGGGGGTCCACATACTATAGTTGTTACTGTTACCACTAGTTCATTGGTACTTGTGCTTTATGGAGCTTTTCCAGGCACAGAACTAACAGGAAGAGCTGCTTTCTGAAGTGTCAGTTCAGCAAAGCAAAGGACTAATGAACTAGCATCAGCAAAGAAGAAACTGCAGTGAGGATATATTAAAATAAATAAAGTCCTTTGAAGAAAAAAGCAAGTTGGGAAGAAGATGAAACAACTGCAAGACTCACTACTGCTCCAGCTTGCCATAAATAAAAGTAGGGCCACTGTCTGCAAACTAGGGCAGAAACAAGCAGCTAAACTGCTGCTGGCAAAACATTTTGCCACATCAGGAGCTGGGATCTATTTCCCAATACCAATGTGATTTCTTGATTCTAGCAATACTGCAAGATACCATCCCAATTTATATTTATTTATTATTTATTATTTTAATTTTTATTCCGCCCTTCCTGCCAAGGGCGGCTCAGAGCAGCTTACAATGTCAAAATAGAATACAAATAGAATAAAAGAAAGAACATAAAATACCCACAACCCTACCACCCCCGACCCCTCTACACTGAACTCCCCAACCTCTAAGCTCACCCTTATCCCCTCACAACACCCCGCTCCCCTAACCCCCACTGCCAAATGCCCTCCTGAATAAAATAGTTTTGCACTGCCTTCTAAAGATGCTCAAGCTCAGACATAAAAGAAATTCCCAGGGGAGGGAGTTTCACAGTTGTGGAGCGGCAGCTGAGAATGTCCTTCATCCTGTGGAGACCAGCTTAAAAACTGGTATCTCCAGACAGGCATCCAGGGCCAACTGCAAAGGCCATGATGGGACATGGTAGACCAGGCAATCTGCAGTGTCAGATAAGTGGGTCCCAAGCCGTTTAGGACTTTAAAGCCCCAAACCGCACCTTGAATTGTGCCTGGAGGACAACAGGCAATCAGTGCAGATTTCAGCGCACCAGTTTTATGTGCTCCCGGTGACCAGTCTCTGTAAGGAGACGAGCCACTGCGTTCCGCATCAGCTGCAGCTTCTGAACAGTTTTCAAGGGCAGCCCCACGTAGAGCACATTACCGTGGTCTAGCCTTGAGGTAATGAAGGCATGGATGATGGTCATCATATCCGAATCAGAAAGAAAAGACTGCAGCTTTCTCACCAGATGGAGTTGATGAAAAGTGCTCCTGGCCACTGCCGCCACCTAGGATTTCAGGTGCAGTGATGGATCCAGGAGCAACCCAAGGCTGCAAACCTGAGTGATCAGGGAGGCCAGACCCCATCAATAATGGGGGTCCCAATCCCTACTAATCATCACCTCAGTCTTGTCAGGATTCAACCTCAGTCAACTCATCCTCATCCACTTCCCCACAGCAGCCAGGCGACGGGTAAGCATTGAGACTCCAGAACCTGGGTCGGATGAAAAAGAGAGGTAGAGCTGGGTGTCATCAGCATACACCTCACTCCAAACCCCCGAATGATCTCGCCCAGTGGCTTNACGAAGCATGGTTAGCTTCACCCTGGCCCGTGTTTGACTGTGGTGACCATCTGGATGCGAGCACGGTGCTTTCACCCCCCCGCGTTTGACTGAGGTTGATTGTGGTGGACATTCACCACGTCACTTCTGAAATCACCCTATGTCTTGCCACTTGAGTTAAAAAGGAATTGTTTTAAAAAAGTTTTATCTTTAAAAAAATAAGCTATATTGACTATATATACATTTTCTGCCATTTACCTGAGGTACTTAGCTGGCCCCTATTAGAGCAAAATCTGAAGTTCTTACAATTTTTAATGTATTTGCATACATCTGAGGAAAGAAAGTATCTTTGTCATTTTACAGGCAAAGAACTGAGTTTTAGGCTGTTTTAAATGGGCACGGTTGTGGGGGGGAGTCTGTGTGTGCTGTGTGGATTGCTGACACACATCTGGTGAGTGGGAGGGATTTAAACAGTCTGGGATGGGTGTGCACTAGGTTTGCGCCCCTACCCATGTACTGCCTACTCCTGCTCCTGCATGGAGCATCCTGAATTTCCCCCAATGCTCTGTGCGTGGGTATGAGTGGAGCATGGGAGCACACCCACCCACGTCGCCTTCAGACAGGCACTCGGGTTGATGGGGGATGGGTGGACCTACGTGGTTGCATTCATTTTAAAAATGTCCTTAGACTACATGACTTATCTGTGGCAAAGCAGGGACTGGTTCCAGATCTTTAAAGTCTTGGTCTAGCGTCTATAAACTCCACTATTCTTCCTTGTTTTAGAGTTATTTTGTTTTGTTTTGCCCCCCCACACCCACACATACACATTTCCCCTCCTTATTCCCCCATTCCATCTTTGTCACTCTTCATCTCTTATCCCATTTTCCTTTGCTCTCAGTCAGCAGTTTATCTTTTTATCCTTCCCACATCCGATTTTGCGCTTTTGATTTTCTGTCATTCTTTTTTTTCCTTGTCACCTTTTCTTTTTCCTCCATTTTTTTGTTTCCCACCCATTCTCTCCTCTCATTTCTTCCATCTTTAAGCATTTAATTTTTAAACTGGGGGTCCACATACTATAGTTGTTACTGTTACCACTAGTTCATTGGTACTTGAGCTTTATGGAGCTTTTCCAGGCACAGAACTAACAGGAAGAGCTGCTTTCTGAAGTGTCAGTTCAGCAAAGCAAAGGACTAATGAACTAGCATCAGCAAAGAAGAAACTGCAGTGAGGATATATTAAAATAAATAAAGTCCTTTGAAGAAAAAAGCAAGTTGGGAAGAAGATGAAACAACTGCAAGACTCACTACTGCTCCAGCTTGCCATAAATAAAAGTAGGGCCACTGTCTGCAAACTAGGGCAGAAACAAGCAGCTAAACTGCTGCTGGCAAAACATTTTGCCACATCAGGAGCTGGGATCTATTTCCCAATACCAATGTGATTTCTTGATTCTAGCAATACTGCAAGATACCATCCCAATTTATATTTATTTATTATTTATTATTTTAATTTTTATTCCGCCCTTCCTGCCAAGGGAGGCTCAGAGCAGCTTACAATGTCAAAATAGAATACAAATAGAATAAAAGAAAGAACATAAAATACCCACAACCCTACCACCCCCGACCCCTCTACACTGAACTCCCCAACCTCTAAGCTCACCCTTATCCCCTCACAACACCCCGCTCCCCTAACCCCCACTGCCAAATGCCCTCCTGAATAAAATAGTTTTGCACTGCCTTCTAAAGATGCTCAAGCTCAGACATAAAAGAAATTCCCAGGGGAGGGAGTTTCACAGTTGTGGAGCGGCAGCTGAGAATGTCCTTCATCCTGTGGAGACCAGCTTAAAAACTGGTATCTCCAGACAGGCATCCAGGGCCAACTGCAAAGGCCATGATGGGACATGGTAGACCAGGCAATCTGCAGTGTCAGATAAGTGGGTCCCAAGCCGTTTAGGACTTTAAAGCCCCAAACCGCACCTTGAATTGTGCCTGGAGGACAACAGGCAATCAGTGCAGATTTCAGCGCACCAGTTTTATGTGCTCCCGGTGACCAGTCTCTGTAAGGAGACGAGCCACTGCGTTCCGCATCAGCTGCAGCTTCTGAACAGTTTTCAAGGGCAGCCCCACGTAGAGCACATTACCGTGGTCTAGCCTTGAGGTAATGAAGGCATGGATGATGGTCATCATATCCGAATCAGAAAGAAAAGACTGCAGCTTTCTCACCAGATGGAGTTGATGAAAAGTGCTCCTGGCCACTGCCGCCACCTAGGATTTCAGGTGCAGTGATGGATCCAGGAGAAACCCAAGGCTGCAAACCTGAGTGATCAGGGAGGCCAGACCCCATCAATAATGGGGGTCCCAATCCCTACTAATCATCACCTCAGTCTTGTCAGGATTCAACCTCAGTCAACTCATCCTCATCCACTTCCCCACAGCAGCCAGGCGACGGGTAAGCATTGAGACTCCAGAACCTGGGTCGGATGAAAAAGAGAGGTAGAGCTGGGTGTCATCAGCATACACCTCACTCCAAACCCCCGAATGATCTCGCCCAGTGGCTTCATATACTTGTTGAACAAGAGAGGGACATGGAACCCTGCAGGGCCACACAGGGGAGATCATGAGGTGATGACGAGCAATCACCCATCACCACCTGCTTAGACCTCCCCGACAGCAAAGAAAAAAACTGCTGAAGAGTGGTTCTGTGCACCCCCGCCAAGTCCTGCAGTTGAATCAACAACACCTCATGATCAACAGTGTAAAAAAGATCTAACAGGTTCAACAGGGTGGAGTTCCCTCTGTCAATCTCCAGGCGTAGATCATTGACCAAGGCCACAACCAAGCACAGTTTCTGTGCCATGCCCAGGGTGAAAGTCAGACTGAAAGGGGTCCAGGAATCCAATAGCATCCAGATGAGCCTAGATCATATGCACCCCGTCCCCCCCCCCCCCACACAAAAACCTTCCCTAAAAGGGGAATGTTAGAGACAGGCTGATAGCTGGCAGGGGAGTCAGCATCCAAGGATGGTTTCTTGAGCAGAGGATGGGCAATTGCCATCTTAAGGAAGCTGGACATCCTGCCCTCCTGAAGGGAGGTGTTTACAAGCCCAGCCAGCAACGGCCCTAACGTCTCCCGACTGGCTTTCACCAACCAGGATGGGCATGGATCTAATTCACAACAAGCACATCCTCTGCATTGGTGAGTGATAGAAACTGAAATTGATCCAAATAAAAAGGACAAAGCTGGACCTCCACAGCCCCAAACTCTGATTCTGCCATAGAAACGGCCGCACCAAAGTCATGGTGAATACAAGCGATTTTTGTCTGCAAAGTAAGCAGTAAAAATGTCACAGTGGGCATTAGATTTATTTATTTATTTATTTATTTAATTTTAATAGATTTATATGCCGCCCCTCCTGCCATGCAGCCTGGGGCGGCTTACAACAATAAAATACAATAAAAACAATTTAAAACACTCAATACAAAAAATTTAAAATATTTAAAACAGGGCTAGCAATATATAAATGTTATAAGTTAGGTGGGGGAGATAAAAACCCTCACCCCAAACCAAAGATGACACCAACTCCTGGCAGAGACAGGCAGGATTAACCAGACCTCTCACCCACCACCCAGAAAAGATCAGCTGGATGAGACTTCACAAACACTATGGTATTACGGAATCTTTGCTTACTGTTTACCGTGTACCGCTCATTTACTGCTTGCTGCACTGCTGAGGGTTCTGTTTTACTTTTCAGTTTGTTTCCACATTTCTGAGCCAATTACTATGTGAATAGCCCACCCCTTAGCCAGCCTCCAGTGACCCTTAACCTTCACTCTAGTGCCCCCAATCAGAATTGTTATTCTCTGTTGTTCCCTTTGCCAATGGATTGGAGATTGGTAAAGGAATTTGTGTACCAGTCATTGGCCACGAACCCAAACCTCCTGCACGCGGGTTTGGCACCACTTGCACATGGCACAATGTCTCTGCAGCAGGCACGTGTGCAGTTTGCGCATACACCGTGTCGTGTACGCGGGGCATGGGATCAGCTACAAGTGAGTGACAAGGAAGTAGAAGGGAAAATGGAATGCAAATAGGTAAGTATTACATCAGTATAATCTCTTGGGATTTGAAATGGACAGCAAAACAGTAAGCAGAAAGTTGGCAAATCAAAAAACAAAATGTCACTTGAGAAATTACTGAGTACCGAGAGGTTCTCAGTTTGACTGAGATGGTATCAAAACCAGGATTTCAATGATATTTCCCATTTTGGCAAAATCTTATTTTAGCACTATTGCAAACCACTAATGGCTGTCAGTAAATTGGGGGAAATTGGCAATGTTTATCATGTAAATTAAATCTTCAGATGTTCTTTTGAGTTTCACCACATCAAACCCCGTTTGAGATATGTGCTGTCTGAGGACATTGACTTTCGTTTGACTAAGTTCTTAGAAAATTAATTTGTCAGAAAATTAAACTGTCTACACCCACCCACACTGTCACAGTCGTCTAGTCTTGGATGTGCTTAGTTCATGACTTCTGAATAGTCATATTCAATCCTAGAATTGTAGGGTTGTAGATGACCTCAAGGGCCATCTAGTCCAACCCCCTGCTCCAAGGCAGGGTATCTTCTGCCTATAACGGGGGGAGGGGGATCTGGTCTGCAACCCATTTCCAACCTGCAAGCATCTACTTCCTTGTCTCCAGAGGCTTTCCCTCACCCTTGTTATCTCCATTCCACTGTCTTCGCTTGACAGGCCACCAGCTGCTGGATGGTCATGGAGTGCTTCCAGTAGGTGGGGCATGCCCCCCAAGGTAGAGAAGGTGAAGGTTCCTGATGCCTGGCCTACGACATCATAGACAGATGGTTGTCCAATTATGTTTTGAAAACATCAAAGGAAGGCGATTCCACAACTTCCCTGGGCAGCTTAGTGTTGTTTCATTGTCCTACAGTTCTTACAGTTACGATTTTTTCCCCCAATAATCAAAGCCCAAGCCAAAATCAAAGGGAACTGACTAGAGCAAATGACACTTACATACTGATTAGTTCTGCTCTACTTGATCCTAGCTGCTACTCACCCCAAAGTCTCAATCTCTCTTCCCATGCCAGATGCCAAACAACAGCCCATGTGGTCACTGCTGGCCACTCAGATGCCATAAAATATTATGACCTCATCTCCCCCATTACATTAAAGTAGCTTTCCTGTTAAAAATATTTTTCCAGTGTTTTTTGTTTTTTTTAATCCATCCAAATCGGCTGTTTTCCCCATGGCCATTGGTTATAAAAATAACTATTTATTATCTTAAGCAACAACAATGTGCCTGGTGCTAAACATTTGTGATTAGAGACCGATATCTGGCCAAAGTGGCTTGCAATCTAGAATGGGTAAGAGTGGGGCAGACAACAGGAGGGATACTGTTAGGGAAGGCTCCGGGAAAGAGGAGAGGACTACCATCAAAACTCACGTGGTCCCCAATCCTTATGGGAATACATGCCCTCAGGTTCTTATAAAGCCCTATAGCTTCGTAACAAAGCAGGCAAGATCATCACCAGGCAGGGATTGAGTGTGCACTCTGGGAAGGGTCCCACGTAGGACACTACACGGAACAGAACCCAGGAGGTGGGGAAGGAGGTGAGGAACCCCACGGGAATAAGGGAAGGAAAGATGTGGAGAGCGGGAGGACAGGATAGGACTTTCTCATGAAGGAGGAATAGGCTCAAGGGAGGAATGGGAAACAGGGAACACTCGCAATGGACACATGTTACACAAACACTCCAGCCACACCCACCCACACTAACACACACTCACCCCATCCAACACCCAGAAACACACCAACGATCTTACCTCCACGTACAAGACACTGGTAACTTTCCCACGTACATGAACACCACTTCTCAAGACACTCTCGGGGCCAGTCTTGAGCAGCAATGCTGATCACCGGCAAGGCAGCTTGCTTCCTGCTGCCCCTTTATAGCCCCCGGCTTTCTCTGCCATCTTATGCAGGCGTGCAGAGTGTCTGGGTTGCTCTGTCAACCCCACAATGCTATGCATGTGCTGAGGTGCCGGGTGTGCCGCTTCCAGCTGGGCCGCGGTGCCTGGATCCCCCTCCGTTACTTGTTCTTCCCCACTGCTA
Source organism: Sphenodon punctatus (assembly GCA_003113815.1). Lineage (NCBI taxonomy): Eukaryota > Metazoa > Chordata > Lepidosauria > Sphenodontia > Sphenodontidae > Sphenodon > Sphenodon punctatus. The sequence continues at coordinate 2,631,959 of QEPC01001360.1, forward strand.
GATGCAGCCGGGGGGTTCCACAGCATGGAGGGTTCTGCTCCGTTGCTGCCTTCTTCCCTCGAGCCTTCACCTGCCGGCTGACTCCAGACACGGCGGTTCCGCCAGTGGGACCCCTGGCTCCGGCCCCGCCTCCCACCCCCTAAGTCCTAAAAGTTACATAGGAAGAGACAGCCAGGGGTATCTTCAAGAACAGAGAAATTGTAGGTATGCATGCTTAGCTTAGTTACAAGATGCCTTTGAGTTTAAAGGGGATGTGCCATTTGCCTTCACTTGACCAACCACAATATTAATAATTATGTACTATTTTCCCATCAGATTTAGATAAATTGCTTTTCTATTATACCATCTTCCTCTGCTAGTCATTACATCATAACTGAGGTGCCTGCTGACATTATGGGGCGGGGGGCGCGGAGGGGGGAAACTTCCATTAGCAAAACTAATGAGAGGGAGATCATGTGAGTCACCGATTGTGGGCATAGGGATCCTATTGTGCCCATGACTGGGGACTCACGTGATCTCCCTCTCATTAGTTTTGCAAATGAAAATCACCCCGCACCTCCTGTAATGTGAGCAACCACCCTGATATCAAGTAAGACATACTATTCTGTAAAAAAAAATAAAAAATTAAGTGACATGTTAATGTTTTTAATTCTTTGGAAGATTTTCTTCTCATTCTTTCACAGGCTTAATGTAGCAGAGGTCAGAGTATTATCCAATAGGCCCTAGAACTGTTTGTGTACACACACATCTTCTCATTGGTCCATTAAATAGCGTTGATTTACGATTTAGTCTAAAGATGCCCTATACTAATTTTATAATATGAAGTTCTTTTTTTTAGGATGCCTAATCACTTTGTACCAGCTCTATATTCTTGGTCTTCTGGTATTCTCATCTACCCTATTACTGCTTCTGGTTTCTTACAGAGGCCCTTTTCAGACAGACACTCTAACACTGATAAAATGGGTGTTACATTTTACTATACATGTTTCAGGACACCCATAGAGCACACCTGCAGCCCTGCAATATGTATAATAAAATGTAACACCCATTTTATCAGTGTTAGAGTGTCTGTCTGAAAAGGTCTAGAGATACAAGTTGTTTGTTGGAAAAAAAATAAATGAGAACTAGTACATGGGCAGTAGGGCAGCCCAGGTAATTACCCAGAAGAGGTTTCTCTTAAATAAAGTGAACCAAGAAGTGGGGGGGAAAAGCTAGAGCATTGAGGGAAAACATGTTTTAAAATATAAGATTTCTGTTTGCAAGATTTTAAAGCTTCAACAATGTAAGTAAAAATATTTTTCATGTTTTGCAAATAAGGACAATACTACTACAATAAACACTGGGAGCCCTTTGAGAGAGTCTACTTTAGAAATCTACTGTACAAAAGGGTTAGCAGTGCCTTCCTATTTTATTAAGTTGTGGAAAGTTTAACATTACAGTGATAACATTTCTTCTTGTTTATCAATTTTAAGCTGTGTAGAAGAACACTTAGAAAATGAGACTCTTAGAAAATTAAGCCCCCCCACAAATATATGCCTGGATTTTTTTCCACTTTCAAGATGATTGTGATTAAAGGGTATATATTTTTAAGGTTACTGGCAGTATTGTACAGACATGTTAATTGTTAGTAGTTATATAGTAATTAATTATCAATGAAGGAATCAAAAAGTATACTGTTTTCTAATGTTTAAAAGGTAATGGAAGTTCACCCCTGAATGTAGAAATCTGTCCATTTACTGACTGCATTTTCCATAGATTTATAGCTCATGGTATGTAGACAGAAAAGAAATATACGCAATTTTTCTAAAAAGAATTATGTGAGTTAATGATTCAGCAACTCACACGTGTGGGTGGATTTGTCCCATATTAGGATTTGTAATAATACTTCAAATCTATGTGTATAAACAGTGAAAACAAACAAGACGGTCGTGAGCCAGATCGTCTGGCTACCCCGGAGAGGGTCATCGCAGCCACCTCACTTTGGGCCAGAGGGGAGGGCAGTTCAAATGAGCGACCCTGGGAAACTCGGGTTAGGGCGCTGCCATCACAAGTCTTTCCAAGCCACAGGTCAATCAAGGAGCTGTCCACACAGGGCAGGACTCCCAGATCCTTGCTGTGAAGCAGGATTGAGCTCCCAATAGGAGCTGCTCCCAAACAGCTGGTGGCTGATGGGAACTCCTCTGCTCCTCAATGCCCCCCCCCCCAATCAGCTGTCTGGCGACCCAGGTGAGCATGCTCTTCAGGTCCTCCCCAATCAACTGTTTGGTGGTCCATGTGACAGGGTCACAGGGATTTGACGAATCAGTCCTAAAAGAGGGATGAATAAAAAAAGAGAATAACCTGCAGCTTGAGCAGGAATAGGCAGGGCCCCAAGGGAAACGTGCTTCTGTAAATCATGAATTTAGCACAGAATCACTCCCTCAGGGAAATGCCCCGTGGAATTTTCCTGCTTGGGTGACATCACCACACACAAGCCTCTGATTGGCTTGTGTGTTTTGGTGTCACCCATCAATCATTGCATGCAAGCCACTGATTGGTGTGCATGTGGTGACTGATGGGTGACATCACCACACACAAGTTAATCACAGACTTACCTGTTGTGATGTGATCTGGGCTGGCACCCCTCTCCCCAGACTGGCCAGCTCAGGAACTCTGAGCATGCTGAGATGAGGAGGGAGAGGATAGCAGCAGTACTGGCTCCTGCTGTCGCAGACTGGTTGAATTGAGGGTCCTGTGGGGAGGAGGAACAGAGGGACCAAAGTGGACTGCAGAGGAAGAAAACCCCAGCCACCCACTCCACACAGCCCTGGAGGGAAGGAATCGGGTGGGGGGGAGGAGGACTGAGGCAGGTAAACTGACTAGCTCACCGGGGTGTGGGGGGGAGGGGGAGCATCTGCAGAATTGGGCTCAGAGGTCTACAGACTTTTGATGGAATTATTAAAATTTTTGCATGGGATGATCAGGGCCTTAAGAATAGGTTACTATGACTTCAAGAAAATCACACCGTGCCTGTCAGCATCTTTAGACATAACAAAGATCTGGTGTCAAAACCCCTAAGCATGTGTTTGGCCGCTGTGTGTAAGCACCATAACAATCCTTACACCAGTTTGACCACCCACTGAACATGCAATGTGAACACCATTGCATCACAAGGACAATTTGCATATTTCAGCTGAACATGTAGCCAATTTTGTGTCTAATGAGACTTCGTGGCGTGTCAGCAGGTACAACACAGGGAAAGAGGTGGCAGTGCTTGCATGCTGGGATCAGGTGGCAAGCAAAACACCGATTTGTAGAGGTGTGCACCAGGGACCCATGTGATTACTTGTTTTCATTTTCATTATTTACATCTTTCATTTTCGTTTTCATAAATATCTAAATTTCGTTCTCGGTTTTGCTTTCGTTTTTGAATTCCATTGGTTTTGATGGAAAACACATTTTTGGCTGTAACGCTTTTGTTTTTCATTATATTAATATGAAACTTAGAGGGATTGTACCTCTCCAATGGAAGGCATTATATGTACCAAATTTCAGAAAGATTGGATAAAGGAATTTTATTTTATAAGCAGTTGAATTATGTTATTTTGCAAAAAAACTGCATATACGTTTCTGGCTGTAACCTCTTTGTCTCCCATCTAATGTGGACAAAAATGGACAAGTTTATACCCTTCCCAAAGTTTACTATCTAGTCCAACTTTCAGAAGGATTGGATAAATAATGTTGTTAGCTGCCCCAAGATGTGTAAGCAGGAGGGGGCGGCATAAAAATGTAAATAAATAAATAAAATAAAGTAAATAAAATGTCTTGGTGGTATAAGCAATTAACTTATAAATCTATGTCTGACTGTAATGTCTTTGTAGTCCAACCAGTGTACATTAAATTTGGCAGGGCTACATCTCACACCTTCAGGATAATCTCTGCCAAATATCGGAAAGATATTATTAAGGGTCACAATTTTATAAGCCTGCACAGCATATGCAGAGAATGAACCTATGCCAGGAATTATCATATGTACCACTGTGGTATAAGATCTGTTTGTGATGCCAATTAGCCAGCAGAAATGTCAACCAAATATCTTTATTCTGTGCTGTGACCACCTCAACATCTCTCCCCCCCTTGTTACTGGGAAGTCAGAAGCATCTGTTTAGGAAAGAGCCAATAGAGATTCTCTCATGTCTTCTGTCACAGTGCTGCAGGATGTGATTGTGATGATAATTGGTCAGCCTGGATGTGTAAACTATGGGCATTTCTACACACACCTTAAAGTTCTGGATTTTTCAATCTTCTGGGTTTACAAGTCCACAAGTAAGTTCCGAATGTATTTTTCACACACACACTGCCCTGAGGCAGCCTAAAGTAGCTGCAGCTGTAGACATGACAGGCTGCCATGGAAATCAAGTGACCACAGCTGCCTGGAGCAAAGCAGTTTACCAGGAGAATGTTTTATACACAAACATTCTGGGAGAAATTCTACGCAGAAGTTCAAAAAGTCAGTTGTTTAAGATCTGGGTGAGTGATTTAGACACACAGAAAGTTCAGAATGTAACAGCAAACACGCAGGAGAAATGTGTGTGTAAAAACACCCAGTGTCTCCTGATTGCTTGGATGCTATCCCCAAAGTCCCAGTTATGTCCCTTCTATGCCTGCCTCGAAGTCACCACTGATTGGTCATGTAAAGCTGGAAGCATGCAGTAATTGGCCAGTGAATGTGTCTGTCAATCTGTTGGCTTGCTCGCCATCCTCCCCTTGCCTTGCCAGGTGCCTGCCTCTGACTGGCACTGCATGTGCTGCTATTTATCTGAATAATGGTCTTCAAGGGGACAACTTCAATTGCTTATAAAATTGAGACCCTTTATCAAATTGTCCTGTAGTTTGGCAGAAATGACAGGGAAGGTGTGGGATACACTCCTACCAAATATCTTGTAATCAGGATGGAATATAAAAATGTGACAGCTGAAAATGCATTTTCAAGGTAATGACTTATAACATCAGGACCCTTTATCTAATCATCCTTAAACTTGGCGGAATTGGTAATATTTTGGAGGGACTTAATATTCCCAGGTTCCATGCAAATTGAATGGAAGATAAAGAAGTTGTAGCCAGGAATGTGTATGCAGCTTTTCTTAAAAGCACAACATTAAATTGCTTATAAAATCAGTTCCCTTTATCCAAATCCTAAATTTGTTGCACATAGTGCCCTCCATTGTGGGTAATATCTTCCCAAGTTTCATCAGAACTGAATAAGAAACAAACGTTATAGCTGTAAATAAGTTTTTCAGTTTATTCCCATTATTTGGCCCGGGTGGGTGTGCGTCTCTAGGCTCGATCCTTGGATCTTGCCTTGTGGTGGGGTTGGGTAGAGCGGGGCCTAATCAGATAGGAGGGGGCACATTAGCCTGGATTATCCTGGCTGGCTGAGCCTTATTCTGTGCCGCATCATTGACCTTCTCTGGATGATGTGTCCGGTAGCAGCCGGGCACACATGCCGAGGTAGAAGTGGATGAACATTTGGTGGCCACTGAACTGACGAACAAGTGACTCACAGGCTATTGTGGGCTACTGCGAGCTACTCCAGGCTACTGTCTGTTGGTTGTTTTGTTTTGTTTTTACCCATAGTCTGTTTCTTTCATTGCTCCTTTTCACAGCATATTGACAGATAATAGGAAATCCAAATAGGTTTACAAAAATTTACAATATTTTGTAGACTATTAAGCATGGTATATGTCTGGGGGTGACACACAATTTGCTTGAGCTGTTTTCCCACTAATTCATCTGGAGAATTTCACAGTGTTCTCTCTCATGGCAGAGTAGTTTTAAAAGCAGAGACTGTGCTGAAAAGGTACTTGTTATGAACATATAAAAGGTGTCTTTCTGTCTTCTTGCCTTTGGATTTATGCCTTTGGGATTCAGAGTAGAGAGAAACTTTCATGCACAGCTCTTTCCACCAGAGCTGCATGTGGTAAGGCATGTGTGATCTGTGCTTGAGTAAAAGGATATCTTCATTTTTGACATTTTGTTTGATATCTTACAGGAGCTCGAGGATGGCATTGTGCGACAGCAAACTGTTGTCAGAGCATTGAATGTAACTGGGGAAGAGATTATTGAGCAGTCATCAACAGCAGATGCCAGTGTACTAAAGGAAAAACTGGGGAGCCTGAATTTTCGGTGGCAGGAGGTCTGCAGACAGCTGTCCGAGAGAAAAAAGAGGTAGGCTAATGGATATCAACAGTATTTTGAAATTGTTTCTGGTATCCACGACAGGCTTATAATGAGAATACTCTTGAATCTTGGTTTCAGAGATTGGTAAACATATATAATTTCCAGTTATAATTAAACATGACATTCTCCTTTACCTACGCATGTATTTCTTTTTTACTTTTTTCCTGCCCATTCCCTCATTCAGGCACCTTACCCATATCTTATTTTTTGTAGCTTTTTTTAAAAAAGCACCTTGAATACATCAGTATTTCGGGGGGTGGGGGGGTGGATTGACATAAATGACTGATATTTTAATTCATTTTAATAGTGTTGAATCAGGTAAAAATGACATTTGATTTGGCATATTTGTTTTTTAAAATTGCCACTCTTTATGCTGTTTACTTTTGGTAACAAAAATAGGCTAGCAAATTCAATTGCTCTTTGTAGTCAGTTCCAAATCAGATTTTCTTCTTTTGTTTTAACCAGAATGCTGAAGTTTTTGAGTTGCAAATGCTGCAGGGAGAATACAGTTTCTTATTAAAGGAAATTATTTCATTTCCTATTAAAAGAATCACAATGAAAGAAAGTCATATAAATGTTCCAACTGATAATGCAGTTTAAAAGAGCTTGTTTTTATATTTTATAATGTAAAAAATGATCTAAAATTGACCCGATACTGTTGCTTTGAAATGAAGTAGATTTGTTGCAAAGCTTTCTTTAACACAATTTCCTCCCCACCTCCCAGAAATTACTATAACTTTTAGAAATGTTGTCTTCTGTCTTGGGAGACTAAAACACAATTATTGGGGACAATCCCGTAGCCCGCACAAACCGTGTGTGTGCAAACCGCATACAAGACCATAGCCAAGACATTGTGCTGCGCTGAATCCACCCGGGTTTCACGCAGAGGGGTTTGGGATTGCGGCCACTGTGTCAGCAGCAAATCTGAGAAAAATATAAAGGTTTTTGTTTCCCCCCCTCCCCTTACAAAAACATTTTTTCTTTGGCTAGCTATTTGTCCTTTCACACAACAGACGCTAAAGACACAGTACATTGGGTTAAACTGGTCACAACTCTTTATTAACCACTAAATTGGTAGTCTTGGTAAAAACATAGGAGGGGTAAACAATCCAAGCATAACAAACCCAGAACCATACCCCTCTCATCCAGCTTATCCAGTGCCTCAGCTCACTGATCCCGAATAGATTATTCCAAATCCATTCCAGCAACCTGGACCCCCTATGGGTTCTGAGGAAAGGGTGACAGTTCCTGCACGAACTAGGGACAACATAAATCCTGCATGCTGCATGTACAGACCTCACCGTCCCCCAGAGTTGGGTGAAGCCATGGTTTGTTTGTCCCCTGATCAGCTCCCCCTTCCCTCGTGATGCTAGGAGGTGCCTCAACCTTCCAATAAGTTCTGTTCCATTCCAGGTTCCGATCCAAATTCCTGAGCTCTCTTTTTACCATTGATACTGGCCTTGAACGTGCTTTTAACTGCACAGCCTGCACATTGTGAGGGACGGCACTACAAGGAAGACCAAAAACCCTTCTTTGGCTCTGGCCAATTTGTCCATTCCTAGGGAAAATTCCTTCCTGACCCCAATTAAGGTGACCAGTTGAGCCTGTAGAGTAGGTCCAATTGAGTGGGTGGGCTTTCGCGTTCCAGAGTCACCTGAGTATCTGGCAGCTTACCCAACATTGGCTCCCTATATTCCATCCCCGCTTCCTGCTAAAATTCCCCTGATGGAGCAATGGCTTTGATTTAAATGCCGCTTGCTACCCATCCCTCTTATCCAGCTTTCTGCCCTTCCCGCCAACGTGCAGAAGAAAAAAAGGGATGGGGGAGGGGACCACATCAACCTCTGCAACCTTCCTACTGCTAAAGTGTGGCAGGGACAATGAGCCTCCCCTACACAGATGAGGGGCGGGTGGGTGGAGATATTAATCAGGAGGGCCAATAGCAGACAACAGTTTGTTCACCTTTAGACAATGCATTGACTAATGAGTGCCCTTTTTGGGTTTGGAATAATGGGGAAGAAACAATATGTATCCAAAAGGGAGATTTGCTCAAATCTTCAGTTCTAACTCCTCCTTGCCTTAGGAAGGACCCTGTGAAGTTCGAAAGCCTGCACATTTCCACCAACAATAGTTAGTCCAATAAATGATATCATTTGAACTACTTTGTCTCCACATCCAAAAGGGAAAAGAAACGTTAAGGTTATTGTTGAATTTAATATCATCATTAAACTTTCAATTGGAATGTATTAAAAGTTGAGAGGACAGTTGTAAACTGCAGCAGTTGGAAGCAACAGAGTTAGCTTTGGATGGTTCTTTTTGCTCCATTTCCAAGTGTTGATGCTAATGTTCCTTGTTTCACTGGGAAAATCTTGACCTTTATTTATCATGCAAAATTATCTTGCAAGACTGAAATACAGCTGTATGGGTGTTTTTAAATGAGACAGGACCACGCATGGCCACCCATCAACCACCCACCTGACCGCTCATATGATGGTGGTGTGCAGGGATGCGTGCTCCCATGACCCATGCAGCACCCACTCATGGCCACTCACAGGGCATTGGAGAAAAAGATGCACTGAACCGTGCTAGGGAAGGCAAAACAGTGCGTAGGGACAGGCACCCATGGATCCCTGACCCGTTTGAACCAGGGTGCCCACCCACGCCAGCGGACAGGTCTGTGACCCTGCTGCCTCCCTATCCCGCCCCTAGCCCTACCGGGAGCTCTTAAAAGGCTTAATAGCTTTTTTTTAGTTGTTTTGAGGGACACTCTGTGGTGGTGGGAGTGTGAGGAAGCTGCTTGTGTGGGCGTGGTGGCCACCCAGGGAGCCACCCGTTAGAATCCCTCCCACTCCATCCTCGTTTGTGGGTGGTGACATGGACATGGACCCCCTGCTCTAGTCTTGCTCATTTCAAAACACCCAGTTTCCAAGCCCTTGTCTCATAAGTACCAACACTTAAGAAAAAAAACATACATCATTATAATAGCCCTGTAAACTGTTTCAGCGACACGTAAAAGGAGAATTGGAGGTTGAGCTCTGACTGAGAAATTGAAATCTGTTTAATTATGGTGAATAGCAGTGCATAACTTACTTTCCACCGTGATTTCCTTCATTGCATTGCAACAAAAATATGCCTCAATGTTTTTTGGCTCCAAGCTGTGACAATTTCCTTTTACATTGTCTTGAGTAAAGAAACAGATAGAGACAAACAGTATGCTATCTCAGAGAAATGCTCCTGAATAAGCAACATCCTGGTAACCAGAGAATGCATAAGTATAATACCAACATTCAAAACACAGTTCCAAAAACCCAGGGAAGTTCAAACTTTATCTATTACATTTTTGCAAGCTAAAATGTCTGAAGTGGTGGTGAACTCCAACGATACCAATGGTTCTACTCTTAGAATTGTTTTTTCATTTTTGTCACTTTTATTTGGACATTTTTGATACTCTGATATTTATCCATGAAATAAAAATAAATATATCCATGAATACACTGCATTCCATGAATAAAACCATTTTAACTAAGGAGAATATTGAAGTTTCTGTTTGCCAGACTTATACTACAGCTTAAGCTTACGGTTCGGTCTACAAGATAGAATGGCGTAGCTAGTTTTGATGATTATGACACGTGGATGGGTGGAGTTGTGAATTACATAGCTTGCTAGCTTTGTTAACTTCTGGAAGGTAGGCAAGAAATCTGTTGTTGTGTCTTTTAAAAAAGCTGGCTAGCTCATCTGGTTTTTCAGTCTTCTTATTTGCTATACGTACTCTCTCTAAGGTAGCAGTGGATACAGGAAATTCAAATGAGTGGTCATGAATTACCATACGTTGATTTTTAAAGTATACATAGGAAGCTAATGAGGAGAGCAGAGAAACAGGTTCAGGGAGGCAGCTGTGGGGTGGAAGGTGGGCTAGGAGTTGCCAGGCTGGCCGAAATGAGCAGTGGAGCTGGAGCAGCGGAGGGCTGGCAGAAGAGAACAACTCAGCAGTGGAAGGCCTATGAGGTGGGACCGGTTGTCAGGAAACACCGGTCCTATATTCTGCAAGCAGACAGAGAAGTGGGAGGCCCATGGCCAGGGCCTGATATGGGAGTCTCTACTAGGACAAGGGGTATGAGCAGGCTCTCTCAGGAGATCTGGAGCTGGGCTATATGCCAGGAGGCTGAAGTGGAGGTCAGAGTCCACGGAGGGTCACACAGGAGGCTAGAGCTTGGGCCAGCATGAGGAACATTGGTCCTGACCTCGGCAGCAGTCAAGTAATGGAGCAGGCTGGTCGTGACACAATGGGGACCCCAGAAGGTACAAGAGGTGTGCAGCTGGAGATTGGGCAAGGTAGAAATGTGCACGGGAGTGATCAGGCAGATGGCGTAGGTCACACCAGACACCAAGGGGCCAGGGAAGCATGTCCTACAACACCAATAGTCCATCTAGCCCAGTATCCTGTTCCTAACGATGGCTGACTTGAGTTGTTTTAGAGAAGTGCAAAACATGGAGTGATCTGTTTCCTACTATTCACTCCCAGGCCCCTATAGTCAGGTGTCTCATTCCTGACCAACTTAACTAATAGCCATTTATGGACTTACTCTCAAAGATCTTATCCAGTCTTTTTCTGAAACCGATTATTAACTGACAGCAGATTTAAGTAAAAAAAAAAGATCAATAGTATGTCATAAGAACATAAGAAGTGCCATACTGGGTCAGACCAACGGTCCATTGAGCCCAGCATCCTTTCTCCGACAGGGGCCAGTCACGGGGGCCTGGGAGAAGCACCCAACAGGTCACCATGCTATCCATTCCCCGTGGGTCATCCCCAGGCTCCTGACAATAAAGGGTTTTGTTCCCCAATCCTATCTGGCTAATAGCTGCTAATGGGACTAGATTCCAGAAACTTGTCCAAACCTCCCCTGCTGGCCTTGACCACCTCCCCTGGCAGTAAATTCTACAACCTAATTGTACGCTGAGTGAAAAAATACTTTCTTTTGTCTGTTTTTACTCTGCCACCTGTGAGTTTCATGGAGTGTCCCCTAGTTTTAGTACTAGTTGAGAGGGTAAATAACCATTCCCTGTTTACAAGTTCCACACCACTCATG
>QEPC01001360.1:2649032-2683216 GCA_003113815.1 Sphenodon punctatus
GACCTGGGAGCCTTGGTGGCATCCACCATGCTCTCCAGCCATATGTCAGGGGCATGGGTGTCCCATCGCAGGCTTGGCGTATTTGCTGCTCTATGACGAAAAGCTTCGTCATAGCGAAGCCATGCGCCGGGAGGGCCGGTACCATGTGCCCTACGGACTATGTCCGCGTATTTGTGAAGTTCTAAGCCGCGCCCGGGGTCCCTTTGCATTATGACTCCCATATATACCGCAAATGCTGAGGTCCAATTCGCCCAGTTTCTATCTGCCTTTGGGCGTCTATATCTTTCTTTGTCCTTTTCTCCCTCGGTCTCGGAATGGTCCACTATAGGATCACTAAAGAGCAGGGCATATAAATCGACGTATTCTCCACGCCATATTTTTTCTTTGGTCGCCTGAGTTAGATGGCTTCCAAATGGGGCAGCTACATCAGCAATGACGCCCCCTGGTGGGCGGATAACTGTTGAGGTCTGTGTCCCACTCCCGCTTTGTACCTGGCTACCACTTCCAGCAAGGGATGGTGGTGCTACCTCGCCCATTCCTGTACACGCCATCTCCCTCTCGGTGCTAGTGGAGGGGGGGACCCTTTGAACCTTTTCAGCAGGGGCTGAAGCGGGAAATACCCATGCCCAGCTCCCATTAACTTCCATCAACTGTGGCGCTATTGGTTCTTGTACCCCCACACCTGTCGGTTCCAAACTTGCCCCTGTCTCCCTGGCCGCCGTTTCCTGCGGGGCCCTGTATCTGGAATGCTGGCCCGCTTCTCTAGTGATCGCCCCTAAACCTGGGCCCCCTTCCAGGGTACCTACAGTGCTACCCATGTTGTTAACTGCCCTTTCCGGATATACGTTGGACTCACCCTGCTCTCTCTCCCTCGGGGTCATTCTGCTGCCGAGATCAGCGTTGGTGCTTGTTCCAGCCTCCCTGGGCGCTTCTCCCCGCAGCGCGTTTTCAATGGCAATAATCCTTTGCCACATTGCTTCGTCTGTTGTCCCGTCCTGGTGCACCTGGTTTTCCCGCCGTCTCCTTGTTGGTGGTGAATCGCCCCCTGTATGTGGGAACATTAGGCAGGGCACATCCAGCCCCGTTGGGTTACTCCCTGTAGCTCGTATAGGCCCTGTTACCATGGGTAGGGAGCCTGCCCTCTGTAACTGATATTGGGCCAGTCCAGGGACCCCGAGGGGATCCCATGAAGTTGCTCCCCCTACTGGGCCAGAGGCAGGGAAGGTCTGAAACCCTGATCCATCTAGGCCTGTTGGCCCTATAAACTGTCTGCTTGTCCCCTGCCCCACTACTTCATCCCCCACCCATCTGGGCCCTGTGGGGTTATCCCTTGACCCATCCCTGGGCCTGGGATCCTGGGCTTCACCTGGCCTCAAATTTAGCCCTGGCCTCTGTGTGGTACCCTCATCCCGGTACCGGGCTGGTGTGGCAATTGCCCTCGAGCCACGTCTGAGCCCAGCCTCAGGGGTCTGCCCGTAGGCCTGGGCCCCCTGTGAAACCCCTCCCTGCCCCCCGATCATGGAGCTCTCTCCTGGCTCCTCAGGGGCTAACTCGCTCTCTTGTGCCCCTAGCCTGTCCTGGGGGAGCCCCACGATGGGCTGCATATCCCTTTGGGCTGGGGTTGGTGGGCGGGCCCTCAGCAGTGCCTCACAGGCCGCCAGGCGGGCTACTAGTTCAGCCCTCGTGGGGGCACCCTCCGGAGCCCCCCCGGCCTCCCCCCCCGAGTTACAAACGTCTGGCCGGGCCCTCTTCTGGGCCGTCGCGCCCTTCTTTTTGGTGCGGCCCATCCTGATTGCCTGGGGGGAGCGCAGCAGCAAACACTCCTTGCTGCTGCGTTCTCTCGCTCCCTGATCGAATGCCGCTCCACGTGGCTAGAGCGGCCCCGCCCTTCCTAAAAGGGGCGGGCCCGCTCACTCCTCAGTTCGGCGCGCTCTCCCTTTTTCGCGCCGAACTGCACGTTGCCAGGCAACCCCTGCCCGGGTTCCTACATTGCAGGCTGCAACGGCAGCTCCTCTGCTATCCTTCCTCTGTATCCCCTGATGGGGGGGCGCGGCAATTACGCCGTCGCCGTTATTTGCGGCGAAGGGGACTTTGCTTCAAATTCACATGTGGTATTAACTGAAAATTGTTGTGGAGGTGAAAAACATCAAGTTTGATTCTCTACAATATCATAAATAGTACTGTTCCCATCTTTCGCTGGGATGGATCAACCATGGGCCTCCCAAGCTCTCAGCCTTGAGCCATTCCCTAAAGAGATGCCTCACTTAGTGTTTCATAATTCGATACCATCTGCACCAGACCACCACGTAAGTTGTGATGAAAAGATTACTGAATGCCAACATAGAGCTTAAACTCTTCCTCAGTTGCTCAGCAAGCAGTTACAAAGCTGAAGACACTGTGAGGAAGATGGGTGGGTGGGGGGTGTAAATGCCAGTCTGAGCCAGTGGGGACAAAATTCCATCCGAGTCCCATAAGAGGTGGCAACTGCTTAGCCTACAATGCCAGTTGGGTAGAGCTGAAACAACAATTAACAGCAAATGGCATTTTCATAGAAAACAGCTGACTTGCTGCCGCCCCCTCCCCTGATGCAGAAACTGGCTGGGTTTGGTAATGCCCTTTGATAGGTACTTTTGGTATGTGCTGACACATTCAGCATGTTGGCAGGAGAAGGAGAAAGGCACAGTACAGCCCAATTAACTCTGTGACAAGATAGAAAAAGAGTGATACGTCTAAACACTAGACTGGGGACTTGATTATGATGTTACTGATTATTTACAGAATTTCAACCTATTTTGTTTGGACAATATGCTTTCTCGAAAGTGTTATTGTATCAAAATATTTTATTGTGCCTGCACTACCCGTTAGAACAGTCAAGACACACTTTGGGCTAAAAGAGACATCAGCCACAACTTTATTACATTGTATATATAATGTTAACAGAAACAACCAATATAAGAGCCTGTGTGTATGTAGCGGAGAGGAACCATGCTATACAAAGCAGGTAAGGGGGACTGAGCTAGTTCTTGCCCGCCTAACGTGGGTGATTCGACCCTTCAAATTCACCCTCCCCTTGGGTCAGGATGGGTTGGCGCCCGCCCTTAAGACCCCCCCCCCCTCCCCAAGTGGTGATGGTGTGCAAGCGTGTCCCCTTAGCTCTTAGGGAGCCTTACCACAGCATGGTTCCTACCCCACTAACCGCCCAAGTTGTAAATAAACAGAAACATAACCATGAAACATAACGTAGCAGAACATCATAACTGCTGTGAAGGAGGCGAAAAACACGGCAGCTCTCTGAGTCAATTAGTCTGACAGGAAAATTCCTCCTTGGCCCTGAAAACAGCGACCAGACATAGTCCACAGCAGTTGAAATAACACATTGGTTAAATAGCACCATATCTGTCGGTAAACATAACATTAAGGGAAGGGCTGGATGGGAAAAAGGTCCTACGAGTGGCCCAAAGTTGTGGAGAGAGGGAGGCGCACCCAGCCATTTAAGGTATATATACTTGGTTGGGTTTCCACCCACCGGGTGCATCTCCTCCCCCGCCCCCCCACCAGGCCATGGTGCCATGCCTCTCGAGCAGCAGGGGAGGGGCAAAGGAGCCTTTGCCAATCCCCTGCCCAGCACCCTGTTCAGGGAAGGCGGGTACAAACCCACCCACCCCGCTGAGAACATGGGTGGTGGTGTTCTCTTGTGCCCGCACTACCCATAAGAACAGTCGAGACACACTTTGGGCTAAAAGAGGCATCAGCCGCAACTTTATTACATTGTATACATAACGTTAACAGAAACAACCAATATAAGAACCTGTATGTATGTAGCAGAGAGGAACCATACTATACAAAGCAGGTAAGGGGGACTGAGCTAGTTCTTGCCTGCCTAACCCGGGTGATTCGACCCTTCGAATTCACCCTCCCCTTGGGTCAGGGTGGGTTGACGCCCCATTCCAGCTGTGCCGAACCTGGGCTTGGGCCCCCGCCCTTAAGACCCCCCCCCACTCCCCAAGTGGTGATTGGGTGCAAGCGCGTCCCCTTAGCTCTTAGGGAGCCTTACCACAGCATGGTTCCTATCCCGCTAACCGCCACAAAAAGGGGGAGGAAAACTTCACTAAACCCTTTTCCTCCACACAGGTATACCTAAATGGGTATGGCACACAGCCCTCAAGTCCAAAAAGCATTCCCATGCACAGACAAGTGTACTCCATCTTTTAGAAAAAGGCCTGCATCTCGACACACGATCCGCTCGTGGTGTACCACCCGGCCTCCTATTCATTCTAAGAATGCCCACATAGCTCTATTGATCTTCTATTTGGCCTGCTCTATTTTGCCTGGCTTGGTGGTATACCACCAAGTGTGACGCTCTAGCAAGTCTGACCACCATATGGGGGACTGTGGCCAAGCAGCTACCAATTTGGAGATGTTAGTCTTCATCTTGTCAGTGAGCTCCCGTGCAGTGTGCAGGCCAAGGTCATTTTTACCCAAGTGGATGACCAGGATGTTAGCAGCCCGAAGCGTGCAGCCCTGCAGAACAGCAAAGGCATCAGATGTTCCCATCGCATTCCAGTGCGCCCAAACCAGTAAAGGTGGGTCCGCAGTCCACAACCCACCTGAGTCCCAAAGTCAGAATTGGCAGCGTGGCGTTTGGCCCAACGCACAATGCTGTACCCACATATCCAGATGGTGAGAAGTCGTCCCGCGTCTGCAGATGACAAAACATAATATCGTTACCGACTGCTCAAAGCCTACTGAGAAGGGCTGAATGGCCGTATATAAGTGCAATAAGCACATGACCTCCATCTGCCAATTGCCTTAATCAGAGAGGCCGGCAGTCCACCTACGGCTGCCGTGCATGCAGCCCCGATTCGGAAAGAGCGCAACCCATAGTTGGATGGTTGAAGACCCAGCATTATTATGCCCTTTTTAAATATAGCCTGAAATTGGAATTTGGTCAAAAATGTCCCAGCCAAATGAATGAAGAGGGGACCCTGCAGCCATGGACGAATGCCCAACTAGGCATCCATTGCTAAGACTGGGCACACGACCCCGACTGGGGAATCAGTGCAATGTCAATAGCTGGCCTCGAGGCTCCTGGTCAGTTTTGGATCGTAAAATCGTGATGATGACAGAGTCAGGCCCTCGGGCCATGTCCTGTAACTCCAGAGCCATGTCAGACTGATCACACTGGGAAGAAGGTATCAGCTCACTGATCCTTAATACTACAAAAAATGCTGTGGAGAAAACCACCCGGAAAAGCAACACCTCATAGGGAGATGAACAGAGCCGAGGTAGCGAGGCAACCAAAAGGGCCACTGTATTATCAGGAATCAGTGGACGGGTATCCCTTCTAGGCCCCTGTTCCCTGACCCATCCCTCGACAGTCCTGTGGAGCCTGTATCCTGTGCATGGGTTGGCTACCCCCGTACCTTACAGAAAAAGGCAATAGCTGACAGGCAACACTTTATGGTACGTGGGGCCAACACACGACAACTCAAGTGCACCGCGAACCACTCTATGTGACAGGGAGGGATGGGCCATTTCTCCTGAAACCCGTGCGTGGACAGGAAATTGCGGAAGTCATGAAAATAGGTGGCATATGCTCACCAGGTCGAGCTCAATACAGCAGCTCTAACGCACATATCTAATCTGTGTTCCCAAGCTTCCACAAGGCCTCCGGCATCACCTCTGGGTTGATGTTGGTGCCAGGTGCCAGGGAATGAAACAGCTCCATCTGAAAATGAGAGAGGGAATCAGCAATATCATTATGTACACTGGGCACGTGCTTGGCCGAGAAATACATGTTAAGGGAAAGGCACTTCAGCACAAACCAATGGACCAAGACCATGACTCTATTGGACTTACAGGATTGTTGGTTGATTACCTGTACCACTGCCTGATTGTCAGACCAAAAACATTCGTGGGAGTCCCGGAACTACTGCCCCCAGAGCTCCAAAGCCACCAGAAATGGGAAAAGGTTCAGAAAAGTTATGTCCCTGAGGAGTTCCGTGGCAGTCCATTCACGTGGCCACCGCTGGGCACACCAGCTGCCCTGAAAGAAAACCCCCAAACCCATCCCCCCCACCACATCAGATACCACCTGAAGGTCCGCCTCCAGCAGCCACACTTCCCTCCACAGAGAAATCCCATCATAACTATCGAGGAACATTAGCCAAACCTCAGGGTCCTCCCGAAGGCTTTTGGATATCCGAATGCGGTGATGGGGGGCTATCATACCTGTCGTGGCTCAGCCTAACTCTGCGCAGAAAGCCCTCCTGGGGGCAACTACCCTGAAGGCAAAGTTTAAGTGGCCAAGCAAAGTTTGCATGACTCTTAATGTCACATTCCTGGCACCCACCGTGCATCTTAGAAGCACCTGCTGAGAAGCCAGCTTGTCAGGAGGGAGACTCGAGGTGGAAGACACTGTGTTAATCATTATGCCCAAAAAGGAGAGCCGGGTCGCTGGACCCTCCGTCTTTTCCCCGGCCAATGGGACGCCCAGTTCTGCCATTACTGTAGCGAATACAGACATAAGCTGAACACACTCTTGAGAAGAGGTAATCATCAAGATAATGCGATATGCAAGGTAAACCTGACCTGTCCCTCACTGCCCACTCAAGCATGGTGCTAAGCGCTTGAAAGCAGAGCAGGAAAAGGCACAGTCCATGGGCATGGCCTTGTTGTAAAAGAACTGACCCCTAAAGGAAAAACCCATGAGATCCAAGTCCCAAGGAGATACCGGCAGCAGGCAGAAATCCGACTGTATGTCACACTTCCCCATGAGTAGCCCCCTTACCACATGCGCATATGATACACACCGCGGTATCAAAGGATGTGTACTGTACTGAGCACAGTACGGGGTCAATTCCATCATTGACAGAACTTCCCCTAGGGTAGGACAAGTGATGTATCAATCGATACTCACCCAGGGTCTTTTTAGGCACTATCCCCAGCAGGGAGCACCTAAAAGGACGATTGGGCCCACCACCTTCCCTGCCGCTATCCCCTTACTAGGTTTGTTCCAAACCACATCCTCCATTCCCCGCACAGATTTCAGGTTGTTAGCCATCTGGTTGACCCGTGGACCTGTGTAAGAAATCTTGAAACCCTCCGAAAACCCCCACCATAAATAATCAGCGTTGAGACTATTTGGGCAACACTGAAGAAGGGGATCTAGCACTTCAAGCCTGATTGGCGTAGGGGCCAAACCCGTCACCCCCTCCAGCCTGTTGTTCCCTACTGCCCCTCTGCCGTTTTTGCTTTGGCCCCCCGCTTGTAAACCTCTGCTTCCCGGAATCGGACCACCCCTTAAAACAGGAAGAGGCAGGGTGACCACCTCCACAGTTTGCACAGGCTTGGGCGTATTTACAACGGGCACGAAAACACCCCTTCCCCAGCATACCGGCTTACCAGAAACTTGTTTTGAAGGCCCTCACAGCTAGGGATGGGCGAATGCGGTTCGGATGTTCGGAGTTCGGACCGAACTCGGTCTGTTCGGATGTCCGAATCGAACGTCCGAACCAAACTCTCGAACGACCAAACAGTTCGGTCATGTTCAAATGAGTTCGGAAGAGTTCGGGGGCAAGAAAAACCTCTTTCCAGGTT
This sequence comes from Sphenodon punctatus, assembly GCA_003113815.1. Taxonomy (NCBI): domain Eukaryota; kingdom Metazoa; phylum Chordata; class Lepidosauria; order Sphenodontia; family Sphenodontidae; genus Sphenodon; species Sphenodon punctatus. The sequence continues at coordinate 2,656,632 of QEPC01001360.1, forward strand.
CAAAAATTAGGTTTCGATTTTGTTTCGGTTTCGGTGTTTTTGAATGTGCGGCCAAGTTCAGCCAAACCAAACTCGGCTGAATCGAACCATCGAACCCGAACTCGGGTTTTGAACCGAACGACCAAACTTCCGAACCGCGTTCTCTTCGCCCATCCCTACTCACAGCACCACCTCACTCCCCGTTCAGATGCCTACAACAGGGTAGCAGAGGCCATGGTTTGTGAGTGCATGCTATAATCAATAATATCCCAGAGTATGGGGAGGTTAGTTGTGGCCCTATGATGAAACATTTCATTGTATTCGAGCTAGGATGTTCCCTCAAAATCTAAGTAAGCTTTATGTATAATAGCGGCATATTGAATTAGCTGCCATGCCCTACTTGGGAATCTGTATGCCACCGCCCCCTCTCCACCACCCCATGTAGATGTAAAAACAGGCTGATCATTTCCCCCAGGTTCTGGGTACCGGGGGCCTTTTTTGTTTGCCCTTACTCTCCTTGTCGGACTCACCGTTCTCCTCGTTCATCTCCTCACCGTGTAACGACATTAAAAAGGCGATACATTCCCCCTTCCATAGCTTCTCCTTGGTTGTCAGGGACAGGTGATGGCCGGGCAAGGAGATGGGGATGGCATAAGTGTGCAAGCCTGGAGTAAAACCCGCCCGTCCGCAAGTGGCTTGCGCCCCCGTGTCAACAACCGTTGTATCCGAAACTGGGTTCACAGCGCTGGCATCTACCACCAGCGCTGCTGATTTCTCCCAGTACCACTGCACGGCCTGTTGCTCAGCTACAGGACTGGGACCATCAGCAATGCCTGTGGTACAGACCAGGCCAACACCCCCTGGGCCCATGGAGCCTACAGTACAGGTAACTGCGGGACCTGTGGACTCCTCACCTTGTTCCATCAGTGTTGATGGTATCCTGCTTGTCCCCCGTGCATCAATCCAGGATGTCTGCATCACTCCAGCCATGTTCCTGACATCGGCCTCCGGTAATCCCACCTCACTTACTGCCTGGTGGGAACAGGGGCCCACCTTCCTCGGCCCCGCACTCATTTGGGAGGCGGGGAGCTATGGCCACCTCGCCCGAGCTCTGAACGTGCACTGACTCCAACGCAGTGGTTAGCACTGCAATCACCTCCTTCAGGGTGTACCTAGGAACGCTGTCTAGCTGCTCCCGGTCAGCCCTCGGTTAGGGCTCGCCCCCTCCCCACACTAGAGGCTAGAGGGGCCTGCGGCCTTAGAACCCCTGCCACCCCAATTAGATCTCGTACGTACCATGTTGACCTGTACTTCACAGAAACACAAAGGAAAGATTCAGTTAACCCCTATTGCGTTACACGAGGGGTGGGGGTTGGGGGGGAATGCATGGTGTAGTGCTTTGAGTGCCAATGTGGTGAGGTAGTGGTGCTCATACATGGGCCCCCTCCGCAATTTTTTTAAAAATTAGGGGCCATGTTTAGTGAACCCCCCCTGTGGGCCCCATCCTAGAGGCCCAGCTGAACTGCCTCCTGAGTGCCACTGAGCTAGCCAGGAGACGGCGATCCCCGTGGGCTCCACCCCCAGAGGCCCTTTATAAGTGCCTGTGAAGGCCCCCCTCCCCAGGGCCACCCCAGATCCTGCCGAGCGATGGCACTCCACAGGGACTGCCCTCAGTGCCCAGCGTGACTTCAAGGGGTCCCTTCAATTATACACCCCGCCACAAGAGCCCTCGAACTTCTCCCGAGCGCCCGTGCAGATCCCGGCCATGGCACTCCGTTGGTACCCACTCCCAGAGGCCCCCATAATCCATGACTGAGCCCCCGTGGGCCTCGACCCAGGAGCCCTTTCAGGGTTCCCTAGCACTACCGCGCTGATCCAGGTGGCAGCAGTTTACGGGTGCCCCCTCCAGGGCTCCTTTAAATATTGTCTGAGCGCCACTGCACTGATCCATGCGGTGGTGCTCCACAGCTGCCCCCCCCCCCCGGAGCTCCTTTAAATATTTTCCAAGTGCCGCTGTACTGATCCAGGCAGCAGCACTCTACAGGTGCCACCTGAGGAGCTCCCTCAATTAAAGACTGAGCGCTGCCGGCTGGTACTGTGGCGTTCCACGTGGGCTCCGACCACGGAACCCTTTCAGTGTGTTCCGAGCGCCGCCATGCTGCTCCATGTGGTGGCACTTTACAGGTGCCCCTCCCCCCCAGGGTCTCCTTCCACTAAAGACTGAGTGCTGCCGCTTGGCACGGCGGCGCTACATGTGGGCCCCGACCCAGGAGCCCTTCCAGCATTTTCAGAGCGCCGCCACGCTGCTCCAGGCAGCAGCGCTCTACCCCCCCTTAGACTTTTCCCAGTAATACTGGGTGCCACCGGCCAGGCCACCACCACCATATGCTGTGGGTTACCCCCCTCTGGGGCTCCACTCAGGCACCCCCTGCACTTGGCGCTAGGGCATAGATCCCTACCCCCCTTGGGACACGTTCCTTACCTTACCAGAAGGAATCCGAGAAGCAGTCAGATAAGATCCTAAAAATTCCTATGAGTGGCCCAAAGTTGGGTAGAGAGGGAGAGGCACCCAGCCATTCCAGGTATATATACCTGGTTGGGTCTCCACCCACCGGGTGCATCTCTCCCCCCCCCCCAATTGGGCCATGGTGCTGCACCTCTAGAGTAGCAGGGGAGGGGCAAAGGAGGCTTTGCCAGTCCCCTGCCCAGCACCCTGTTCAGGGAAGGTGGGCACACCCTCCTCCCCCACTGAGTATATTATGTTTAATTTCATAAATCCTTTGCCTCGTATCGTTACCTCTGAAATAAACCCCCCAAAAAGTTTGCAGCTGGGGAAAATTAGAATCTGCTAAATACCCTTAAATAATGTCTCTGCATGTCTTGTCCATGTGTAAGACTAGTAACCAGAATTCTTGGTTACTAGTGTCCAGAAATTATAGATGCCTTTGATTTCTTTTAAAGCTTCAATCGTCTCTGAATCTGTCAATTCTGATATTATTTAAATATTAAATAGCATTAATAACTCTTGAGACATAAAGTTTTCTTTATTTAGCTTCAAATGCAAGCTTCAAACTTCCTAGAATTTTTTTTTCTTAGCCTTGCTCAAACTCCTTTTGATATGATTATAGAAAGAAATGCAAAGCTAATACTCTTCTTACAGGGTGCTATAAATATCTAGTGTTTCATTTTCATGAAGTATAAAAACAAAAGCTCTATGCTCCAACTCTAAAATAATATATGATTATTGCAAATCAAATGTTCTAGTTTTCATATTTATTGTAACCGACTCATTATAGTACATCTTTTACCACAATATATTAGCTGCCTCTGATTAGTTTCTTTCACCTGGGCTCTTACTGTATTGAAACCTGTTATTAGCTTTTCATTGCAAATCAAAAGCTGACTCACAAATGAACAAGATACTTAGTATCCAAGATATTAATAAGCATGTATTTTTAAATTTCTATTGCCTCTTAGCATGAAAAGGTGAATGCATACCAAATTATATTTCCCTGCTTGCTAGTATTGTGTAAATAAAGAGTTCTAATTATCCACAGTCTTCTGTGATGAGTCGGTCGGAAAAAATGCACTGAATTAAATTTGCAATGCAGTGCACATGCATATAGTACAGCACATAAGCTCGCCATTGTTTAGTATTCATGTTTCACTTCTCCAGTGTATGCATAATATTTTGCATTACTTTGGTAAAATCTCCTTATTTAAATGAGTGGTTACTCAATTTTGCCCATAGTTTAGAAAAAGAAAAACTTGTGTTGGAACCTGAACTCTATTAAAATAACTTGGTGTGGCCATGCTGTACGTCTTGCACCTATGGCCTTATTGCACTGCACGCTTCAGAAATACTATCTGTTTTCATTTTATTGAACTGGAGCTCCATCCACTCTCAGCGATGGTGGCTTCACCTACATAGATTGGAGTTCAGGAAGCTTCTGGAAGCAGTTCTCCCAGAGCCCTTTGCTCTCCCTCTCCTTGTGTCTTGTGCTTTCTATGTGAGTCAAAAGTTATCAACATCAAATGAAAGGAGAATATAGATATAACAGAATCAAAAAGGGTAATAAAACTGCTAAGAAAAAGAGTCCTTTGACTGTCTATTCTAAGAGAAATGAATTATTTAAAATGTTTCATTTGAACGTTCTACATCTTAATGCTTGGTTTGATGCTGTTTAATGTGAGGTCGGTTGTAAATAAGTCAGCAACGGTTTGGGAGTTAATCCTGGACCAGGCAGCCAACCTCATGTGTATTACGGAGACCTGGCTAGACAATGAGTCAGGGCCTATTTTGGCTGGCCTTGTTCCAGCTGGGTACTCCGTACAGTATCCACCTTGGCCCGAGGTATGGGTGGGTGATGTAGCTATTATTTTTAAGGAGATATGGACTGAGAGGAGGTATCCTGTGCAAACTATGGCAGGCATAGAGGGCTTTCATCTTGTGATTGATTTGGCTGGAGACAGATTGGGGCTGCTGTTATACCGTGCACCTACGTATATGGCAGCATCTCTGCACGCTTTAGCCAAGCTGGTGTCAGAGGGTGACTTCAACATCCATAATGACACTAGCCTTGTGGAGGACTGAGCGTGATTTCATGGCCGCCATTCCAACCATGGGATTGTCCCAGATGGTGGTTGGCCCGACACATGATGCGGGCATACCCTTGACCTGATATTTTGCACAGGCTTTGAGGCGGGGCAGTTCTGTTGGCAGGGGAAGGTGTCAGCTGTGCCCTTGTCATGGACAACTCATTACCTCTGTCAGGCCGGTTTCCTGGCACATGTCTGCCCCCAGAAAGGTGTGGAACCAGTTTGGTTGGCTCGACCCCAGAGACTTATGGAACCGGAAAGGTTCCAGAATGCTCTTGGGGAGCTACTTTCCCTATCTTGATGACCGCTCGCTCGATGACCTTGTGGCTCTCTGGAACACCTTGCTAATTGTGGCCATCGACCGAACAGCTCCTTAGCGTCCGCTCCCTGAATGCTGACAATGCAGATCCCCCTGATTTACGGAGATCCTAAGGTGGATGAAGTGGGAAGAGCAGCGATTGGAGTGATGGTGCCGCCGTTCTCATATGGAAGCCAACCGATTGCAGCATAGAGTTAGTTTATGATTGTATGCTGTGGCTGTGCAGGCATCAAAGGAGAAGTTCTTTGCTGCTCTCATAGCGTCCGCAAAGTCGTGTCCAGCTGAGCTTCTGCGGGTGGTGAGGGGGCTGGTCAGTCCGGCCTCCCTCCGCCTGGATCTGGAATTGTCCAGTGCTCACTGTGACATGGTTTTTTTTACTTTTTTTTAAATAAAATTGCTTAAATTCACCACGATTTCAACATCACACTTGCTGCAGTTGGAGAACCAGAGGTAATGAGCCCCACCTTTTCCTGTTCTATGGGATCAGTTTCAGTGGGTGTCGCCCGCTGATGTGGGGATGTCCTTGTGGTTGTTATGTCCCCTGTTGTGAACTTGACCCATGCCGTTCCTGACTGCTTAAGGCCTGCATGGAGATACTGGGGCTGTTGCTGGCTGGGGTAGTCATTGCCTCCTTTAGGAATGTTGGCGTGCCAGGCTGCCTCAAAGAGGTGGTGGTGCAGCCTCTGCTCAAGAAACCATCCCTTGACGTTGGGTCCCTTGCCACCTATCAGCCAGTCTCTAACCTTTCCTTTTTAGGGAAGGTTACTGAATGGGTGGTGGCTCAGCAGCTTCAAGGGCATCTGGACTGTATCAGTTTCTGGATCTCTTGTAGTCTGGCTTTTGGCCAAGGTTTGGCACTGATACTGTGCTTGTGGCCTTGGTCGATGACCTTTGCCTTGAGTTGGACCAGGGTTGGCCGACCCTATTGATCCTGTTAGATCTCTTGGCTGCATTTGATACTGTTGATCACGAGATGTTGGTGGCTCGCTTGCGGGACCAAGCAGGGGTGGGCGGACTGTTCTTGAATGGCTCTGTTCTTTCCTGGCTGGGAGAACTCAACGTGTGGTATGGGTGATCATACCCCTCATCGGCACAGCTGGCAGAAGCAAAAGTTCAGCGGGCTCAATCCCATGGCCTGCGGAATCCCATGCGGAAGCTGTTTCCACGTGGTTAAGATCGGTGCATCTTCAGCACACAAAGTAAAAGGCAGTAAAAGCCTTTAAAAGAACGAGCCAAGAACTATGATTCTTGAGGAGAATTGAAAGAAACTTGAGATGGAGTTTTAGACCTACGTTGAACAGAACTGAGTTTCTGGTTGAAAAAATGAACCAGAAAACCTTCTTTCCTATAGGTTGATTGAAATGGTAAGTAGTAGGTCAGAAACAAGAATAATTTTGATTTTAGCAAGTATTTTGCGAGAATCAAGAACTGTCAGTGAGATCTTGTTAATGTTTTGAAATCTTGTGAGATTCTCAAAATTTTTAAAAAACACTCTGCACATGTGCAACTGGCTGCTGTGACCATTCTGTCCATGCATGGCCCTTTTCCAAGATGGTGCGGGCCACACTGGTGTCATTTTAGAAAAAGAAGCTGGTCTGCACATGCACGGTGGGTATTTTGCACATGTGCTGAGCATTGTTTAATTTTATTTTCGAGAATCTTGTGAGAATGATGTTGATAATGGCCAATTCTCGACTCATTACCCATCTCAAAAATCTCATCAAGACACCCATTCTTCACAAGCTTTATGAAATTAGCGAGATCGAGTTTCAGCTCTAATGGTAAGGCTATGTGATTATCCGTAAGTGTGACTCAAATTATCTAGCAGCAGTAAAACAAAATAACCTATAATATTTACACACTTGAATTCCAGTTTTAGTTAATGGCTCCTATTTCTCATTTCCTCCGTTTCCAGGGGGAATCCCCCCCCTCCAATTAGATCAGGGTTGGGCTGCCTTTGATACCGTTGATCATGAGTTGCTGGTGACTTGTCTGTGGAACTGAGCCAGGGTGGGAGGAGCTCTTCTCAAATGGTTCATCTCGTTCCTGGCTGGAAGAACTCAGCAAGTGGTGCTCGGGGAGCATTTTTCATCTCCTCACAGTCTCAGTGCTTACAAGATGTCTTGTGGCTATGGGAGACTGGATGAGGGTGAGTAGACTGAAGCTGATTCCCGACAAGACGGAGGTGATGCTAGTGGGGAATGCAGTGAGTGTGGTGGCCCCCGTCATTGACAGGATTTGTCCCCACTGGTTCCCTAGTTTCGGAGCCTGGGAGTGCTTCTTGACTTGCAGCTCCGCTAGATTTATTTATTTCCTTGCATTTATATGCTGCCCCCTCCTGCACAAGCGTCTTGGAGCAGCTAACAGCATTTTAAAACACATAAAAGTTTAAAAGGTCAATATTTAACCCCACGTTAAAATAACCCAACAATAAAACCCCCACCCTAACCCAACCCATCCATCCCATCTCCCTTGGCAAGGCCCCGGTGGAACAGCCAGATCTTACACTGTCTAGGGAAAGAGGGGAGGTCTATGGCCAGGCAGACCTCCAACAGGAAGGGGTTCCACAGCCGTGGAGCAGCCACCAAGAACGCCCTCCTCATTGTCGAAACCCTGGGGACCTCAAGGAGGGTGCCCCTAGCTAACCGCAGAGGCCGATCCAGAATCCAGAGGGTGAGGCGGTCCTGCAGATAAGTGGGTCCCAGGCTATTTAGGACTTTAAAGGTCAAAAGCAACACCTTGGAATGGGCCCGGAAGACTATTGGCAGCCAGTGCAGAGAACGGATCATTGGAGTAATGTGCTTGCAATGACTTGTCCTCTTAAGGAGACGAGTCGCCACATTGTGCATCAGCTGCAGTCTCCGGACCCTCACCAGGGGTAGCCCCATGTAGAGAGTGTTACAGTAGTCTAATCTTGAGGTAATAAAAGCACGGGTGATTGTGTCCAGGTCTGAGTCTGAGACATACAGCCTAAGTCGACATACCAGATGTAATTGGCACAATGTGCCCTTTGCCACAGCTGCCACCTGGACATCCAGGCGGAGCTACGGATCCTGGAGCATATCCAGACTACGGACCTGAGATACCAGGGGAGGACGGACCTCATCAGTGATGGGGGCCATCACTCCACCAGCTTTCCCCAAAACCATCACCTCCGTCTTGTTGGGATTTAACTTCAAGCAACTCGCCCTCATCCAGTCCCCCACAGTTGACAAACACTGGGTTAGCACCAAGACTGCCGGGACCTGGGTCTGATGAAAAAGAGAGATATAATTGGGTGTGATCAGCATGTTGATGACACCTTACACCAAACTCTCCAATGACCTCCCACAAGGGCTAGGGATGGGCGAACAGAACACGGTTCAGATGTTTAGTTGTTCGGTTCGAAACCCGAGTTCGGTTTGACCGAACTTGGCCAAAAATTCAAAAATAGCGAAAACGAAACAAAACCAAAACCAAAACCTAATTTTTGGCCCTGGAAAGACATTGTTCCTGCCCCCGAGCTCATCCGAACAGACCGAGTTCGGTTCGAACTCCGAACATCCGAACTGTGTTTGCCCATCCCTACCAATGACTGCATATACACATTGAACAGGAGAGGGGATAAGATAGAACCTTGGAGAACTCCACATGTGAGGTCCCGGCACCACACGCTGAGTTCTCCCGGTCAGGGAGGAGCAGCACCATTCAAGAACAGTGCCACCCACTCCTGCCTGGTCCCACAACCAGGCAAGGATTGGGACTGTAGCGAGGAGCGCTTTATGCCAATTACTTCTGGTGCATCGGCTTCAGACATATGTCTCAGTCTCTGACCTGGCCACTATCATCAATGCTTTCATTACCTCGAGACTGGACTATTGTAACGCGCTGTACATGGGGTTGCCCATGGTGACAGTCCAGACACTGCAGCTGGTGCAGAATGCGGTGGCCCGCCTCCTTCCAGGGATGGGTCGCTGGGAGCACATTACACCAGTTCTCTGTTCCCTATACTGGCTGTCTATAGTCTTCCGGGCCTGATTCAAGATGCTGTTTCTTACCTATAAAGCCCTATACAGCTTGGGTCCCATTTATCTGTAGGATTCCCTCACTCCCCGTGCCCTTGATCGGCACCTGCGGTCAGCCAGGAGCATCCTTCTCGAGGTCCCCCCAGGTATCCCGAGGGACAACTATTATATCTTCACTTATAAAGCTCTTCACAACCTTACTCCCCCCTACCTCTCTGCGCTAATTTCCCTCCGTACTACAGTCTGTGAACTCCGCTCCTCCTCTGTCCCCTCTCTTGCCCTACCACACCTCCCCTGCTCCCCTAACTGCCATTGTTCCTTCTCCCTAACTGCCCCCCATGCCTGGAACTCCCTCCCTGCCCACATCCACCTCGGCCCCTCCCTTCGTACCTTCAAATCCCTCCTCAAGACCCACCTCTTCTGCTCTGCCCTCCCAGACTCCTCGCTCCCCTCACCTAACTCCTGCTGATACCCTCCATCCAGTACAATCTGTTACCTAAGGTCTGTGTACTCATATCCTCACCACATGGACCAACCAGCCATCATTCTCGATGTAACCAAGCCAAGCGCGTGCACCTGGGACCGCACATCCTCGTGAATGTTACACTCCTTGTCTCTCCCTCTGTTCCCCTTCCTTCGTCTCCCCCATCACCCCCGTCTCTCAGATTGTAAGCCCTAGGGCAGGGACCGTATCTATTCAATTACTTTGTAAGGCACCAGGTACATTTCTGGCCCTATATAAATGTTTGATAATAATAATAATAATGGAGAGGGCATTCTCGGGGGTCGCCTTGAGGCTGTGGAACTCCCTCCCTGCAGAGACTGAGGTGGCCCCGGATCTTCCTTCCTTCAGACGTCAATGCAAGACCTGGCTTTTCCGCCAGGCTTTTGGCAAGGGAGATGGGTGACGATGGGTTTATTATTTTTCGTGGTGGGTTGGGGTGGATTTTAAAAATATGTTTAATTGATGTCCCTCTCCCCACTGTTTTTTCCCCTTTCTGTAGCTCCTAACATGTTTTATTATGTATTTTATATATTATAAGTTTTATATTTTATATTGTAAGCCGCCCCGGGCTGCCTTTGGTAGGAGGGGCGGGGTAATAAGTTTTTTAAATAAATAAAATTTCATCTTCAGTTTCTAGTTTTTTGCTGTTGTATTGTATGCTAGGAACTAAATCTAGTCTGTTACTTACTCAGCGAGTTGCTACAGCTGGCAGTCTGCTTCTCCTCCCTCCCTTTTTCCCACAGAGACCGAATATGTCACCTCTGTGAGAGAACCAGCTGCCATTGGCCTAAAGCCTGGGGAGAAGAATTAAGTTAAAACTGGTTAAATTTTATTACTTCATTGGTCAAATAACTGCAAAACTGAAAAGTGAGACAAGGTTAAAAGTTACAACTATCCCGAGATGACCACTAAAATTTCCATTTTGTAAATAGCTCTTTAATATTCCTTATTTAATTATAATCTAATAAGACACTGTGCTCTCAACTACAGTGTCTTTAAGGTACAACCAATAACAAAAAAATCCTCATCAGTAATATTTTCAGTTTCTTTATAAAATAGCACTGGTTTAGTTTTAGGCGAATGGGGTCTTTCATGTTTTGGGAGAGTGGTTTACTCTATTGCTCTGATAGTTTTACCTTTTTCTAAAAAACAACAAAAAATATGCTTTTACTCTGTTCAGCCAGTAAAGAAAGTAACAATCACAAAATAAAGCTACTATTTAAAGACAGGTTGAAATATAGTCTTTTTAAAATTGGTGTCACTGGATGTTAACAAATGAGACCTTAGCCCATACCAGGTGGGTGTCCACCTGCCCATTTATTAGGGGTTTGCCCCTGCTGGACATGTGGCCTCCCCCCAGTCATGGCAGGATCTCAGAGAATGTGGAGCTGGCTCTCGTCCACATCCCATCAATTTGGTTGAGTGCAGTGCCTCCACATGTACAAGTCAGCTAGTACCATAGAGTTGCAAGTGAAAATCCTAGAGCAACTGAGGAGCGACCACTTCCTACCCCTCTCTCCGCTTTCACTGGGTGTCTTTAGACATAACGTCAACGGGTGTCTGAACGTGTGTCTGAATGAACACCGTTTTGGCCCTGTGTTCACCATGTGGTGCTGCTTAGACACACAGCCCATCTTTGGGCAAATCGATGTTTTGCTCAACTCCTGATCTCAGCATGCAAGCGCTGCCACCTCATTCCCCGTGTTGTACCTGCTAACATGTCACGTGATATCATTAGACACAACGTTGGCCATGTGTTCAGCCGGAACATGCAAATTGTCCTTGTGATGCAGTGGTGTTCACATCGCGTGTTCAGTGGGTGGTCAAACTGGTGTTGGGATTGTTATGGTGCTTACACAAAACAGCCAAACATGTGCTTAGGGGTTTTGACACCCGATATTTGTTATGTCTAAAGATGCCCATTGGCACCACAAGTGGGGGCTGCCTGAAAGCTCATGGAATATATGCAGGGAGCTGCCTGTTTATTAGGCTGGAGATGCTAAATATGTGACTGGGGGCTAACTGTGGGCTGCATAGACCAATATGCAAAAACACCCTGAAAGTCCAGACCAAACCTGGACTGCAGCGGGATATCGTCTTACTTGTTAATACCCACTGATGGCAGAGAATAGCCATACAAAATATGAAAACAAAAAGAGTGCATAGTTGGTATTGTTGAATTGTATTGGTAAGGGGAAGACCCAAAGTTGTTCCAGTAAATTCATGGGGATTAGGAATAGAGCCTAAATTCCTCCACAGATTAAGATGTAATGGGACTCAAATGATTTCATTTAGAAATGTTTTCCTTTTCTATATGATGGAATACTGGCAGTGATAATATAGGGAAACCCTTTCTTCTTCCATGCACTATTTAGTGTTACCACTAGAGCTGAAATGAGTACCCTCCCAAATGGGTATACCTGTTGAATATGCACTCCACGATTCACCATCTGCAGGTTGAGTAATAGGTACAACTTGTATAGGAACTGATGAGTACCTGTTTTGGATTAAAATGGGGGGAAATTCTGTGTGTGTGCCCACTAATTTTCTAAGCCAGCTGTTAGGAGGGGGCTTGGGCAAGCAGGGGGGTAGCATAGAACCTAGGACTAAGGCTCAGACTCAGTACTCGGGATTACTCAGTTTTTACCGAGTATCCAGCCCTCGACTCGGTTTTGCCAAGTACTGAGTAACCGAGGAATTAAACTCACCCTCAGTACTCAGCAACTCATTGATCAAGGAATGGATCTGCAGGAGATTCTTACAAATTAATGCAGTTCTAATTTGCATCCAAACATGAATCTGAACCATGCATGCAAATGAATGGTTCAAATACATGTTGGGAGGTAACTGGGGAGGAACGGGCAATTTTCAGGTCCCTTGGACAATAGGGAATTAGTTTCCCTGGGGCAACAAGGGACCCTGCCAACAAGGAACTGGGGCTGGGTTTTTTAATTTGGGTCACTCACCATATCCTGAAAAACTTTTGTGTGTGGTGGTGATCATAGCTTGCTGAGCCTACCACTATAACTTCTTGTTCCGTTGGACACATATCTTTCGGAAAGGGAAGGCTCAGGCATTGCATTTTGACTGTGCTAACCATTGTATTTTTCCCAAATGCATGTTTGGCTCCCCAGTTTTTCCAGAGCGCCCTTGCTTTCCAAGCACTGGGGATGATCCCATGGGAAGGAGGGAGGGGGAGCCCTTGGGATTCCCTCTCCCTGCTTATGGGCTAGCTCCCCAGGAGCTTTTGTTTATCTGTTGACAGGTTGGTGCAGGGCTGAAGCCAGCCTTTGAAGTTTACAAGTGCTGGCCATGCTTGTAAATTTCAAATATTATTTTGCAGTCTCATTTTAGCCTGTGGAGCATGCTCTGTGCACCCCCTTTGGAGTACTGAGTATTCACAAAGTTTCCAAGGAGTGGCCGAAAACTTGGACCTGATCCTTGGAGACTCAGAAATGTCCGCAAATAATTTTTCTGCTACTCGATCCAGCCCTGCCTAGGACCCTTAGCACAGTCATCCCAAGGCAGAGCAGCTGAGCCACAGCTGAGCCAAATTAAACTACTTTCAAGGCACTATAACGGTAAACTCTTTATATGGCCAATATACAGTGCCCATCCTCATGGCCAAAGGAGATAGGCACAGCTAGCAGTTGCTCTGGCAACTCTCTTGATAGAGCTTTGGAAAGGAAGTGGAAAGGCTGGAGGTTCAAGGCTCCTATAGGCAAAGAAACTGTATTCTTTCCTGTTTCAATCTATTATATGAACTACTTTATTAATCTAGCCGCGTCTAACAGGGTAGTGCAACACCTAATGCAGCTCATCTCCATCCAAAGCATAAATGATCCTGTGTACTCAGACTATTTCTGGTCCTTTTTAAACGAGCTGCGGCAGAGGGGGCAGTCTGTGAGTGCACTGCTGCAGGGTTGGCATGGGGTGGTGGTGTGCACATGGGTGCACACTGATCCCACCCACCCACCCAGCTCCACACACGGAACAACCTGGATTGTCACCGTTTGCTCTGTGTGTGTGGGGGGATGCATGGGTTGCGGGAACATGCACCATGCATCCGCACATTTACACGGGATGCTCCCCTGTGTGGACGATGGGTGTGCATGTGGGGGAGCATCTCGTGTAAAATGGGCCATACTTTCAGAATCTATTGCTGTTTCCCAGCTAGTATATGGACAGTAAGTGCTGACAATTCAAAGTCTCCCTGTCGTGGCTAGCTCCCCATCATGTGTGCTTCCTATATATTTCTGTAGCCGTCATTCAAACTGGGACGCTTGTGGTATTTAGAACAGCAGGTGAGTCAAAAAGTCAACTCCCCCTGTCTATACCAGTGGGAGATTGTACTAATCTTGCCTTGGCTGGAACATGGTTCTACATATTTTACATAATATACATTCTCTTTTTACTATATGTAAATTTTTCTACCATAATCACTGCTGTTCCTTTTTCTGAAAATGTGTTATGAACATTTATGATATAAACTCTTAACAATCCAATATGTCAAACTGAAGCCACTTTTTTGTTTTCTAAATGTATTGAAATGACTCTAGAAATAAAATATCCAGCACTTAATTGCTGATGGGGAGTTTTAAATACCCCATTCATTATTATTACTACCACATGCTTGAATAAATTCTACCAAATGCCTTAAACTCATAAGTAAACCAAGAAATAACAATTAAGATTATGAATGGAAGTATAAAGCAGTTTTAAACTGTGCTGTCAAGAGTCGATCCTGAAAACACATGCTGATTATTCATAATTATTTGGGGGCATCAATATACACTACAGCTTTATACTAAGATTTTTTTTCTCCAGACATGTGCTGTGTATATTGCAGAGAGATAGCACCTGCTGCGGCCCAGTGTGTTTGTTGCTCCAGAGAATAATTTGATCCTTAAAGCACTACCTACCTATGTGTACATATGTGTGTGTCTGTTATCTAAAAGGGACTTGGAGAACTGACATATACACAATCTTCTCATTTCCCTTTCACTCTCCTTACTTTGAACCTGATTAAAAACCCACGGAAATCTTTATTATTTGTTTGTGGTGTGTGGGTGTATGTGTGTGTGTTGATTGAAGTTATGGACGATATTGGGCAACACACATACTGAGCATTTGCTTACATAAGTAGTTGCACTGAATTCAGGACTCAGGATCACACAGCTCTAACACTGCTGGGATAAACTAGGTTTTATTCTTAGAAGGGGTAGGGGGAGTATAAAATACTTTTCAGAGTAAAAGGCATAAAACTACAATAGTATGGGGATATACAGGTGCAGTATGAACCTCACAGATATAGTGCTCAGATAGGAGAGACAAGAAATATAATGACAATTTGGTATGGTACATTTAGCCCAAATAAACACAGTCCCAGGACCTGTGTAACCAAACTATTTATCCCAGAGCCTTAACCCCAGTACTGGCCTGCCATCAGGATGGTCAGTATACAAGGCAACATCTTGGCTGTGTAGCCACGCCACCATCCCCCTTGTGCTGTTTCACGCAAGCCTCTGTGTAGCTCCTAACTCTGGTACCCACGTGTAGTATCTGAAATTTTAAGTACCATTACAGCAGGGGTGGGGAACCTCAGGCATGGCGACCAAATGCGGCCCCTGGCAACTTTCTATGTGGCCCCTCTCTGCTTCCTGGATCTGTCCCTTGAATCCAGTTCTTACCTCCAATGGCTGAAAAACTGAGCTCAAGGGAAGGGAGCAGAGACGAGGTCATGCAAAGAAGGATAGGGGACAATTCCATGGCACAGATCCAGGATTTGGTCCCTCCTTTCCTTGAATGCATCCCTTAAATACCCCTGCCCCAACTTTTCTGTGGCCCTCGGAGCTTGTGCAAGCTTTCAAAGCGCTCCCCAGGAGGGAAAATGTTCCCCACCTCTGCATTACAGTTTATTTATTTATTTATTTATAAAATCATTTAATACCCCGCCCCTCCTGCTTCAAGTAGCCTGGGGCAGCTTGGTATCCATATTGGCGCACAAGCACCTTTTGAGCACCTGAAAAAACTATATTTCTGATTTTGACTGCCCTAAGTTACCGGAAACCCTGACAAATTTCAGGAATCTGGGACCAGAAGTAAAAGAAACAATGCAGGAACAAAAATGGTATTTTGATCATTTGGGTACCCAATTGAATGCCATTTCAGGTACCAAAAAGTATCAAAATATTTCCACTAAGAACGAGTACCAGAAATTTGATGGATATACCAGTTTTGCTACGGGTATACTTGTTTCAACTCTAGTCTGGACCTCTAAAGCCTAGGGGCTTTATCTGGGTCTCATGGCCTCACTTATCCGCCCCAGATGGAGACCAGGACTTGCAATTCACCAGATAATAATGGTTAGACAAACAGGTCAGGGAATTGTAAAAGAGCAGGGCCAGATACTCTACTCATTTAGTGTCACCAAGCTGGATAGTGGTGAAAAGGGTTTATCTTTAGGTGCTGGGAAGAGCTGGGTCGGATGCGCTCAGGTTTTTAGAGCCCACTCTGCAGTCTCTCTTCCTTGAATCTGGCTCTGGTGTAGCTGGGATCCTAGCTTGCTCCACTGCTTCTAGTTCTCTCAGACAAAGAGACACACTCTCTCCTTGTCTCTCAGCCAAAACAAACATGGGTTCTGAAAAGGTCAGGGGCTTGTGTCCAAGCTACATAAAGTACTCCCACCGGCGGGCCTAGGGGCACTGCCTGGGGGGCGCTGCCCGGCTCACATGCTGACTTTAATGGAAACTTGAGAAGTAGATCAAGCCCTAGTATCCAGCCAGAGGAGAGAGCACTCTGTTTACAATCTGCTTCTGTCCCAGGGAGCAACTTACTCATCTCCTGAGAGTAGGGAAGATTTAATTACTACTGGTAAAAAGCCCACGCCATACACACTGTGCGTGCACATCTCACGCACATCCCTTTTATGGGGAATATGTTACCTACACAAGTTGTGTCTCCTGGCATCCACAGGTTGCTTAAATGCTGCCTTGCTTCGTTCAGTCCTCTCCTCCTGACGCTAACTTCTGACTCCCTCCCTCAGCTCAGCCTCAGTCACCTCACTATGGTGCTGCTGTGTGCTGCGCCCGCTCGCTTCGTGACTGCTTTGGCGGATTCACTGCCGCACCTGTGTGTGCCTGCCACTGTGCGCCTCTAGCTAACTCTGTTAGCAGAATCAACTCCTCAGTAGTTTTTAACGTCATCAGTGCTTGTGGTGGCCGCAGGGCGGGCTTGACCCCGGTGCCCAGCCCCGGCTAGTCAGTCAATAGTTACTGCACATGTCTCAGGCACCCCCCACTGTGCGCCTCTCTAACTGACTGGCTCCTCCTTTCCACGTGCTGCTGAGGCCCGGCAGCAGCAGCAGGAGCAGCACGTGGAAAGGAGGAGCCAGTCAGCTAGAGAGGCGCGTAGTGGTGGGTGCCTGAGACATGCACAGTAACTATTGATTCATTGACTAGCCGGGCACTGGGGCTGAGCCCACCCTGTGGCTGCCACAGCCAACAAAATGAGGGCTCTGCTCGCCCGTGGCGCACGCCAGCACACTCAAGTCCTGGATTTTTTCCTTGGAGCCCCTAATCGCAGGTAGGCTTTCACTGCACAGCCTGCCTGTGATCCGGGGCTCCGGAGAAAAGATACGGGACTCCAGCCCATTCAGCCCACCCGTAGCGATGCCACAAGATGGAGTCTCTCCTTCCTCCCTCGCCTTTTCTCCCTCTCCTTGCCTGATGGGAGATGTAGTCTTTTTCCTCTATAATATAGTCCAGCATCATTAGTTTCTCTGGTAGGGCAAAGCCTGCTGAGAGTTGTAGTCCTGGGTCTCTGACTTCTAAACGGTCCCTGCATTATTGGATCTTGCCTAATTCTCTGGGTTTATTAAAAACAGCTTTTACACCCCCACTATCTAGACAAATACGGCAAGAAACAAAGTTTAGGCACAAAAAGCAGCAACCACTTATTAAATGAGCACAGGAACAGATATCCAGTCAAACACAGTCCAGTGGAACACATGGGAGAACCCCTAGTGGGCTCACCCTGGAATCATCCCTGGCCCAGAGCATCATTACAAGGCCAGAGCCCTGAACCGCGCTGAGGACCTGCCATCATCCACAGTGCCATCACCCTTCTTCCCCTCATGAGCCAAGGGGGAGGAAGGAAAGGGGAAAAACCTTGTTTGCAGGTCACCCAAACTAAGGAAAAGGGCTGTCCCTGCTCCCTCCTCCAGGGACAAAGCCACCAAGCTGAAAACCCAGGAGCCATCCACCCATGCCCCATCACAAGACAAGTTAGCTATTTCAGGGACCTGTATTCACTGTGCCAAAAAATCTTAAATTCTGCAACCAATGAAGCAAAATTCTGGAAATTCATCACAAACATTAACATTTGCATAATTTGCTTGATTTGCAGAATTAGTACATGTGAGCATTTTTTTCCAACAGGTTTCACATAGACCAGATCTAGGCTCCCCAGCCAGTCCAGGCTCCTCCCCAGATCCAGGACCCCTAAACTCCCAGACTCCTCCACAGATCTAGGACCCTCCAACCTCCTCAGATTCAGGATGCCAACCCCCCAGGCTCCTCCCCAACCCCCAGATTCAGCAACCCCAACTCACCTCAGGGTCTACTCCAGCCCCAGGACCCCAATGCAGCTGGATAGCAGGGCAAAGGAAGAGGAGACCTGGTAAGAGACTTGCTGTGGGCTGAGGGAGCCATGTGGCTGGAGAGCGAAGCAGCTGGGTTCAGGTAGCTGGAGAGCAGGGGAGAGGAGACCATGTAAGAGACCCCACACCCCACCACAGCCCCTCCTAGCTCTAACCCACTAGCTTGATCCCTGGCTGCTCTCCTGCTGGCCCTTCCCTTTCCCTAGCCTGCACACTGGATCACGCCCCCCCCCCCCCCCCACCATTGGACCCAAAGACCCGAACCCCATCCTTTCAGAAGCCCAATCTGCCTTATCCAAGTCCCATGCTGGGCTTCTCTCCACTGTTGCTGCTAGTGCAGCGTTGCCACTTCACTGTCACTGCAGCTGTTCTCCGACTGTTCCCAGCTAGTGCCATGGGACTGCAAAAACAGTCAGTCCCTGCAAGGGATGGTACAATTCACAGCCTCGCAGTAAACAAAGGTCCCTGCTGTTATTTTATGTTCTGGACCAACCATGTAATTAACGTGTACACTGGATCAGGTGCAGAGTGGCTACAAGCATGACTAACTCAACAAAAACCAACACAGTGCTTAAACAGACCCTATTGGTTTCTCAAACAGCAAACAAAAAAACTAAAGGCACTGTGGGGAACGCAACTCCTCCTGCCCTTTCTGCTGCCAAATGGCTAATCACAGCCAGGGGAAAAAATTCCTTCACCAGCTCCATCTTGGCAATATGTCCTAAGACTCACGGTGACTGTTTAAGAGGGTGGGTGGGTTGGGCTTCTGTGATTTGTCCCAGCCCCGCGCTGACAGCCTTCTCCCTGCTGGTCAAGGCTTTTTTCTTTTTCTTTTTCTTTTTAAAAAAACAACAATTTGAACTTTTTTTTACACAATAGACAATCATTTTTTTTATACAAAACACACTGAAGAAAACATACAAACGTGCTGTATCACTTGGTCTATCGCACACTTCTCAAGAAAAACAATTTAATTATAACAACATTGAACATAGACCTTAACCAAAAGGGAAAATGCCATCACTTGCACCATTCTCAATTAGAATACCTCATCTCTGAGTGGATTCCTTCCAACCTTGCACAGGTCTTTTAAAGCTGCAACATTCCATGACAGCCTGCCATGGAAACCCAAGGGGCACGCACTCCCTTTCTTTTAGTTCCCACTTAGCTCAATTTGGCCACCTTTGTCCCCGTTCATTCTCCCTCTCAATGGACGGTGGGGGGTGTCAGGTTACAACCCCTGCTCTGTTGTCGGCGCACCCACAAATGAGACAGGACACCATTGAGTGGATTAAACATGGCCGCACCCTTTATTCATCCAAATTACAATCAGTAGACTAGGTGGGAGGTGACATCGCCTATTGCGATCAGTGTCCAGTATCAACAAGTCAACTATGAACTACTAACACCAGGGGAGGTCTCGATATCCCCTTGATAACCTCCCCACAACTATAACGTTTCCCCTTCGTCCAGCGCAAGGCACACGGTCAAAGGGGACCTTGTCCATCCAGACCAAGTAAGGAACAGGGTGCCACCAATGGGGGGCCATACAATGCCCTACGATCGCTACAAGATCACCCCCTCCTAGGGAACCATCCCCCATACTTGCCATACTCTGCAATGTGTTGGTGTGATTTCCCCATCTCTTAAGGAGATGACTCATGTCACGGTCACGGGTGACCCATTAAGGTGGCAAAAGAAAGGGCCGCCAACCTTTGGCCTTGCCTGTAAGTATGTAGGAACCGCCTGCTCTGGACATAACCCTGGGTGCCCCACCCTGGCCAGTCTGACCATCCTCCCATATCCTCACTGGTCGGTTTTCGACCTCCTTAAGTGAATGGGTACCTCATGAATCCCTGCTGTGACGTCCTGAAACTGCAATGCCCTGACTGACCTGTCCCACGCTAATTCCGCTATGAGCTCACTAACCCTAAATGCCCCCACAAAATGCCACTACAAACAGTACAGCAAACATGGACTGCTCAAACTTTGTGTAACGTACTCCTTGTAAGGAGTCAACAATTCTATATAACGGGGGGGAGGGAGTAATTGGCAATCTGGGATCGGGGGTTACTGGCTGCTCCCATGTCCATGCTTCTATTAATCTGCAAGCAAAGAAACTTCTTACTGGGGCAGGATGACCCGTAAACTGGCTATTTAATCCCACTGCCGCCAGTTTCCCTGTGATAGTGCGCGGAGCTAACCCCTCCCTCCTTAAAACCATGGCAAACTGTAAAACCTGAGCTTCAGGTATCAGGAAACCTAGACTTCATCCATGTTGAACCCTGAAACATTGAAATGCCCAGAAGGCGTTGGCGTAAGCTGTTCTGGTATGGGTGGCCAAAGAGCCCTGCACAGTCGTGCAGAGCTCTATGATCCAAGGCTCCACATTTCTCCTGGTATGGTTCCGGGTTCTGGTTGGCCTGAGGTGCCAGCAAGTGGAAACGGTCCATCTGGAACCAAGAAAGAGCAACCGCCACTTCATTCTCGAGTCCAGGGACGTGCTTGGCATGAAAAAGAATATTATGCCTAAGGCAAACCATGGCTCTCACCAAACCCATAACCCGCTGTGAGTGAAATGATAGTATGTTGATTATATGGGCCACCGCCTGGTTGTCTCACCAGAAAAGGACCGATCTGTTTGCCAACTGCTCGTGCCAAAGTTGAACCATCACCACAATGGGGAATAACTCCAGGAATGTTAAGTCCCTCGTGATCCCTTTGTCTACCCATTCCTGTGGCCACCTAACTGTGCACCAATGCCCCCTAAAGTATACGCCGAAGCCCTGGGTGCCAGCTGCATCCGAATGCACTTCTAACTCCACCTCCAGAAGGAGCTGTTCCCTCCAGGCACTCACCCCGTTGAAATCCTCGAGGAATGCCAACCATACACCCAAATCTTGTTTCAATTCGCTGGACACTCTAACGTGGTGGTGGGGTGGAGGTTCGCCGGCTAGTTTACTGTATAACTGGGACATGAATGCCCTGCCTGGTGCTATGACCCGGCATGCGAAGTTTAGCATGCCCACCAAAGACTGCAGCTGTTTAATTGTGATCTTACTGGCAGCCTTACACTCCTCCAACTTGAGGATGAGTGCCCTGACTTTGTCTAATGGTAGGTGCAACACCTCTGCCTGCGTGTCCAATTATATCCCCAGGTACGTAAGTACAGTACATGGCCCTTCCATCTTCTCATGTGCCAAAGGTATACCCAGGTGCCCCGCCACCCTCTGGAAGGCCTCCACCAATTGATAGCATTCTGGCGTGCTGGCTGGTCTGACAAAGAGGAAGTCATCCAGATATTTTGTGATGCCTTCCCCTCTCACCGAGCGCCATACCACCCATGCCACAAGGGAGCTGAAGCGCTCGAAAGCCGAGCATGAAATGGAGCATCCCATTGGCATGGCTTTGTCAAAATAAAATTCACCCTGAAAGTGGAAGCCCAACAGAGGGAAGCTGTCTGGATGGATGGCAAAAGGTGAAATGCCGACTTGACATGGCATTTTGCAAGTAGTGCCCCCTTGCCAAACCATCTGGCTAGCCATATCAACAGCCATATCAAAAGGCACGTAGTGTACCAATACCAAGTCCCTTGGGATCCCATCATTCACTGAGCAGCCCCGGGGGTAAGATAGATGATGGATTAAACAAACCTGTCACGGGGCTTTCTTTGGGACTATACCCAGAGGGGAGAATATCATGTTGGGCAAGGGGGCAGGAAAGAGTCAGCTACTCTACCCTCACTTACTTCCTTTCCAATTTTTTCTTTCACCACTGCATCCATGCCCTTAATTGATTTCAGATTCGGAGGTGTCCTGCATTGGTGTACATCAACTGCTGATATCCTAAAGCCATACATAAACCCCTCTATTACATATTGTACCTCCTGCCTGTCGGGGTGCTCAAGCAGGGCTGTCCTTAATTTCCCCACCTTAACTGGCATTGGGGTTCTTATCAGGAGCCCCTGTGCCACCATCCCCCTTGGTTGCCCTTTCCATTCCCGAGAGCCGACCCTTTTGCCTTGTTCCACGGCCTAACTCGGGGGCAGGCAGCTCTGGTGTGAGGTCCCCAACAGGTGGCGCATGCTGGATGGGAACATTTGTCCATACGGGCGAATTCCCAACACTGCCTGGCGCCCCCAGCTGCTGCCTGCCTGTCCCAAGCTCGAGTTGGGTCATTTGCTGGGGCTATTCCCCCCTTCACTAACAATTGACCACTATCTGCATGAGGCACCCCTGTGGTGTCACTCATACAGTTCAACCACAAATTGTGGGCATGGATGTCCCACCAAAGTCCTGGCGTGAAAGAGGCCCTGTGCCTAAATGCCTCATAGTATCTAAGCCATGCGCCTGAGGGGGCCGGTCTCATACGCTCTATGGATTATCTCCCCGTATTTCAGGAGCACTGCGCCCCTCTCAGGGAACATTTCCAGTTGTACCCCGTGGTATATGGTGTACACGGCCATCCAATTGGCCCAGTTTCTATCTGCCCTAGACCGTTTGTACTTCTCTTTCTCCTTTTTCTCTTCCTCCTTACCCGGATCCATTATTGGATTGCTAAACAGTAGGGTGAAGAGGTCGATGTACTCACCCCGCTGTATTTTTTCCCTCATGACGGGTAGCAAGTGCTCCCAAGTCCACGTACGACCCCCCCAGCAGTGCAGAATGCCGGGCCCCCACTGCTGCCGGCCCAACAGATGCGTAGGGGGGGGCGAGCCCACACTTCCAGTGCATGCTGTGCCAGAGATTGTCCTTCCGATGCTCCATGGTCCCTGGGGGTGCTATCAGCTGCTTCTGGGCAACACTCATAGTGGCTCCAGCCACCGCCGGGGGTGCAACTTGGACCCATCCTCCATTCCACCACAAATATTGTGATGTCTTCCTTGTGGGGAGGGGGTGGTCCCCTTGACATGAGTGCCTGCCGTGAGTGCAAGTCCATTACCCCCAACCACCGTGTCCATTGAGTGCTACCGGGTGGTGCTGGGAAGGGAAGGGAGAGGCCCCCAATATGCCCCCCCCACTCCACCTGCCCTGAGCTCGGCCACCGGCCACCCTCCTGGTATGTCCATACCTGTCTCCACGAGGGGTGGGTAGCTGATGTTCGCACGTGCCCACTCCCTGTCTTCCAATGACTGCTCCAGGGCCTCGATCTGGGCCAGCATGGTTGGGTCCTCGATTCCTATCTCCTCTGGTTCAGTGCCCTCGTCGAACATGTAATCATACTGCAGGGGGGTGGTCCCCCCTTCCTGAATATCCTCGCCTTCCTCATCGCTATCCTCTTCCCCCACTCAGGCTGCTGGGGCCCCCCGCCTTGATGCTGCCCCCCCCAGGGGCCTGGCTTGTGCCCCGGTTTCTCCCCAGGGGCAGATGGCAGGTGGTGCCCCTTCTACAAAGTGTGCTGTGGGGGACAATCGCCTATCCCCCCAGACACTGATTCACTCCACAAAATACACCCGCTGCAACCTGGTGAGCCCCAGAGGATGGCTGCTGCCCTGCCGTCAGTCCGCTCCAGTTAGGCCATGAAAGAGTGCGGATCCCCTTGCCACTCCGGTCCCTGCTCTTCATTAGAATGATCAGGGAACGCTCCTCTGCCGCTGGTCAGCCCACGTGACCAGCAGCAACCAATCAGTCACCTTCTTTTTCGCACCGTCAGCAAGGGTTGCTATGGGCAACCCTCACTGACACACTGCTTGCAGGTGTTCCCTCGCGCTGCACCGACCTGCCCTTACTATGAGTTGGGGTGCCCTGTTCCTTTTCCTAGGTTGTGGGGGCGCGACAACGCCCCCCCCCGCCACTGATTGGTGGAGGGTAAGTCTAAAGTGACAGAAAGGCATTTTTAAAGTCTGAGGTCTGTCTTTTATTGTTCTCTCCATTGTGTTTCCTTAGGATCATGAACTCTAATATTACATGATCACATCCAACCACCACCAAAGTTCTGACTACCTTCAAACCATTGACCAATTCTTCCCTGTTGGTTAAGACCATGTCCAAGATAACAGATTCTCTGGTACCTTACTCTGTCTTCTGAAAGAGGAAATTGTCACCAGTGCAAGCCCAGAATTTATTGGACATTCTGTGCTTAGTAGAGTTCACCATCAAACATATATTGTGTAGTTAAATCCCTCAATGCCACTAGTTCATGCCTTCTGAATCCTCTGTGATGTAATCTTTTACATTATCACCTTGGCTTGATGGTCTATAGTAGACCGTACCAGGATATCCTAGCTGCCCCCCCCCCCTTTTATTTTTCCCCAGTCACTCTCAGTGGAACTGACATGCTCATTCCCATGGCTTCCACACAGGTCTATACATTCGTGACATACACTGCAACTCTCCCTCCCTTTCTACCTTGTCTATTCTTTGTAAAAAGCTATACCCTTTGACTACTACATTCCAATTGTGAAAATCATCCCACCAAGTCTTAGTAATGTCTATTAAGTTATAGGTCTGTTCATGCAGTATGAATTTGAGTTTGTCTTGTTTATTTCACATACTCTGAGGATTAGTTTTCTTTAGTGGTGCAGCTGGCTTGGCATGTGCCGAAAAAAACATCAATGCTAGAAGCTTGAAACTGGTTGAATACATTCTTCTATGACCCTTTTTACATGAGATGCCCCCGTCCAATGCACATGTGGGTGCCTGCGTGGGCATGCGTGGGGGAGGTGGGGTCCCATGTAAACACCGCAGTCGGTGGGCGGGGGTATATGAGCACTCCAGTGCTACACCCATCCCCCATGCATGGAGCAACCAGCGAAAACTGCAGTTGCTCTGTGCGTAGAGATCAGTGGAGGTGGGTGGAGATGGATGTGCACCCGTGTAACTGTCTCCCATGTGGCGTCCCACACCACAGCACATACCCACCCACCCCCTGCCCGGATGAAAAGGGCCTAAGTATTATAAATTAAACCAAGGAGAAATTCCACTTCAAATGCAACTGCCAGTTTAAAGTGAGAGGCTTATTTCCCTATATTAGAAATATCTTAGAGACTATCTAATATAGTCTAGAGATTTATCAACATTTTCAAGAGTCTGGCATTCCTTATTGGGTGACTTGTTTTAACTGCCTTTTAATTTAATTTTATTTGTTTTGTTTTTTACTTTTTTGTTTACTTTATATGAGTGTAAATTTGGCAAGTTAAAATTCTCCGTCATAAGACATATTTTTAAAAAATGAACAGTTGTTTTTAGTGGGCTGTTTTAAATTGTGTGAAGCTGACTTTATGGTTTATTCTCTTTTGCCTGAAGCTTATTTACAAGATTTCTATAAAAGAAAACATCATCCATTTTGCTCAACCCAGCTATCAGAAAGTATATGTAGTTAAAACATCATCCTCACCATTAATAAATTGTGATATAGTTGAAAACAGATTTCTTTCAGTTTGAGTTTTCTGAGTTTTCTGCTGGCAGTGATAATCAGTTGGCCCCGTACCGAAATCAACCCATTCGTTCCCCGCCGGGGTCACCCCGTCACGCCATATCAGACGTGCCGGGGGGATCCTGGCAGGGAATCCGGGAGGGGGCGGGGCCGTGCGGCACAGCGTGCGGCCACACGGCCCTGCCCCCTCCACGCACGCCGCCGCACGCCCTCCGAGGAGACGGGCGGGCGGCAGGGCCAATGCGACCGCTGCGTCCGGCCGAATGCGCCACAGCACGGGATCCCGCCGGTGATCCTGGGCCATGGCGAGCGGCCAGACGTTACTTTTTTTTGGTCCCTGCCGGGGGTCCGTTTGACCACGCTTCCCAGGACATTCCCCCGGCTAGCCTGGGAAGCGTGGTTCAAATTGATCCCTTGTGCAGATTGACCGTGGCGAACATCTGGCGGCCGCCAAACAGACATTCAAGGCACAGTGACCACAGGTGGGTATTCACCGTGGTTCACTGTGATCTCATAACATCTGAAAATACCCACAGTTTCAGTGTAGCAATAGTAAGAGATTTAAAACTTAAAGGGAAAATATTAACTAGGCAGGCGCTAGACACAATTTCATAGTCAAGCCTGATTTTTTTCTTTTAAGGGTGATTTATGTATATAAAATATATACCATATACACATCAACTATGGTACACATTAAAATGTAGAAAATAGAAGATTCATTTAAAGAAAGTTTCTAAGGGGGCTAATATTTTGCTTGTGTGCATATGTGCTTCTCAAGATGGTGAGAAAAACAGTGGTGAAGGAGGGAGCAAGGCAGATGAAGGTGGGGAATTGAGTATGCTGGTATTGTTAACACGAGACCCCCTGCCACGTGAGATTATTGGGGGGTTAGTTCCCCAATATTTGCTCTATCTTTAAATCTAGGGGAATTAGCCAAGTTAGGGGGTCCCCTCGTGTTCAAGGGATCAAGCTGAGGACAGTACATGCTACAGCAGTTTATGTACCCTCCCCAAATAGAAAGAGAGAGAAGGAGACAGGTATCCAAAACAACAGGTTTATTGGTATATTACACAGAGAAACACAGCCCCGGTCTGGCTGGTGGGGTTTAAAACACAGGCGGCTTGCGGGGATGGTAGGAGAAGAGAG
>QEPC01001360.1:2691420-2719777 GCA_003113815.1 Sphenodon punctatus
CTCGAAGCCTCGTGTGAGAGCCCTCCAACCCTACCGTCACCCCGACCAGGGCCCCCTCCCTGGCCCCCTGCACTTCTACCCCCACGGCGATTTCCCCCGCCCCTCTCCCGTGGCGTGGAAGTGTGTCTGGGTGAAGTTCCTCCTCCCTAAATGCTCTGAGCCCTATGATGATAGGGGCCCTTGCTCTAGGTGCGCAAGCATACTGAGCGGCCCACATTCTATCCTGACGGGCAACCGGGAGCCGTACGTAAACGTGCAGAGCAGTGTGTATGTACAGGGTGTGTGGCCCTTTCCCCTGTTTAGACCCCTCCCCCGTGACAGCCACCTGGCTCACGTTCAGCCTAAGTTGTCCCTTCTGGGACTCCAGACTATGGAGTCCCAGAAGGAGTCCAGACAGAGGCGCTAGCGCGCTCACTGACTGAGCTCTCTCTGCCTCATTGGCGGCTGAGTGAAATTGACATTGGAGCGTTGCGCTGCTCTGACTGTAGCAGTCAGAGCAGCGCAGCGTTCCGATGTGCTGCCAGCAGCAGAGACAGAGCACTCAGTCAGTGAATGCTCTGTCAGTGCGGCACCAGGGGGACGGGGGAGAGCGGGGGCAGGGTACTGCCCGAGGCGCCCCCACACTACAGCTGCCACTGCTGTCAGCAGTGAGCCTTAAAGCTACAGGCTCCTCTTTCCACCAGCAGGGGCTTTTTTGCAGCAATGCAAAGTTAACTATTTCTAGTAACCCAGGGTTACAGATGAATCTGAGGAATTATCTGAAATTACTGTCATGCTGGAAGAGCTCTTATTACAATCGACATTTTAAACAGTAGAAAGACACCCAGGCCAGATGGTATTAATGCAAGGCTACTGAAAGAACTCAAATTTGAAATTGCTGAACTATTATCAGTAATATGTAACTTATCGCTGAATTCCTCCTCTGTGCCAGAAGACTGGAGGTTAGTTAATGTAACATCCGTTTTTAAGAAGGACTCCAGAGCGGACCCTGGAAACTACAGACCAGTAAGCCTGACATCAGTGCCGGGCAAACTGGTGGAGACCATTGTTAAAAACAGAATTACTAGACATATTGACAAGCATGATTTGATGGGTAAAAACCAGCCTGGCTTTAGCAAAGAGAAGGCATGCCTCACTATTGTATACGTATGAGAATGTCAACAAGCATGCAGATGAGGTGAATCGGATTATATAGTTATACTTGGATTTTCAAAAAGCATTTGAGAAGGTCCCTCAGCAGAGACTCTTGAGCAAATTAAGTAGTCATGGGATAAGAGGAAGAGTCCTGTCATGGATTGGTAGCTGGTTAAAAGATACAAAACAAAGGGTAGGAATAAATGATTATTTTTCAAGTTAGAGAATAGTGGGGTTCCTC
The DNA here is from genome assembly GCA_003113815.1 of Sphenodon punctatus. Classification (NCBI taxonomy): domain Eukaryota; kingdom Metazoa; phylum Chordata; class Lepidosauria; order Sphenodontia; family Sphenodontidae; genus Sphenodon; species Sphenodon punctatus. The sequence continues at coordinate 2,692,796 of QEPC01001360.1, forward strand.
AAGAGTCATCAGAATCAGTATTGTTTAATCTATTCATTAATGATCTGGAAAAACGGGTAAAGAGTACTACTTTACCCCTTAGCTGTATCAGGTACTAATATTAGTACCTGTGGGTAGTGCCTGAATTTTCAGGCACCCAATGGGCTATCTAAGTACCAGTTGGGTGCCCGATGCCCAAGGATGCAAGCATTACCCAGAGAAATTGGCAATACCCAGCTGGGAGCGCTGCAGAGCCCAGCTCCGCCCCACTCCAGCTGCAGCCTGTCAGTTTCAAAAGCAGGCCGAGGCTTCCCCCACTCAGAGCTCTGATAGGTGCTGTGATCTGAAATTTACTTTTGAAGCTGAAAAGTGCCGTCCGAGAGCATGCTGTCCGAGAGTGCTGTTGAACCCAGCTCCGCAGCGCTCCCAGCTGGAGCCTGTTACTTTCAAAGGCTGGCCAGCTCTCGCTCCCACCCCTGCACTGTTGGGGGTGGTGGTGGTGGAGGCCTTTGAAACCTACAAAGTTTCAGTGTTGCACTGAGTACCTGGCTGGCACCATCTGAGACAGTACAGACCCAGATGCCTCATCTAGCCAGTTCTTTGTAATGCATATGAGGTCCATGGCCTCATCGTGAAAAAGATGAAAGATGGTTGATGTTTTATTTGCCGCTAGCCTCGCATGAAGCAGCATCAGTGTCAGATCCGGGTTCCCATTGACCTCAACCCCTAAATGTCCTGAGACAGGGGAGGGGAGTGGCACACGGAAATAGACACCAAGTGCCTCTCAGTATCTTAGTGGTCATTTCTCCTCCCTGCCATACCTCCCCATGCCTAACATGACCCTAATTAGCTCAGTACTTCCCCACTTCCCCCCTCCCACAAACAGGCCCGCTCTATGGCCCAGATTTTTCCCTACCTCATGGAGGTAATAACCTTCAAAGGGCCAGCCAGGGCCCCAGGGAGATGGGTTGCAGAGAGTACCCTTTCCAGCCTGGCATCCCTGGAAGATGATTGACAAAGGAGACAGGCATGGAATTCCCCTTCCCCCCCTCACCGCCAAACCCCCAACCCAGTCCTGCCCTCTCCACTCCCTATGCACATACCCCCCTGCCTCACAGGGGGGGAGGGGGGGAACTGGCATGAGCCCACTTCTCTTCCCCTGTGCCTGTACCCACAGAACATAAACCCGATGTTACCCCAGACCCCACCATACCCCTCTTTTACTTGTAACCCTCCCTCTCACTAAAGGATTATGGTACAAATCATACTCAGCTCCTCAATTACTTACATCCCCTGCTCTCACTGAATGGTCCTGTCAAGTTCCCCACCCCCCGTATTCCTCATGCCAGTACCTCCCTTCACTTAGGGGTCTCAACACGTTCTTCCACACCCCATCCTCCCCCCCCTCCGCCCCCAGCTCAGTAGTTGGCATTCCTTCCCACATTACAGTAACCACTCAGGTTACTGTTATGTCTACAAATGCCCACAGACAAGAATGAGGAGTGAGAGGTCAGCAATGCCAATGTCATGCCATGTTGTAAAAAATGTTTGTCCACAGAAACAAATGTGTTCTGTGGGTGTAAAGATTGAGGTGGAGGTGTGTGGGGTGGGGAACAGAGGGGCCCTGGGATTTGGGGTGCAGGAAACAATCACCTCTTTGTTTTTAGCTTCAGTGCCCCTCCTCCTCTGCAGTGGTGACAACTACCACATCTCTATTCCAGTTCCGAGCACGGGGATATAAAAATGGCCACTGCCCTGTCCACATCTGTGGAGTGGACTCCTTGACTGGCTAGCATTAAAGTTGTGAATTAATGAGTAGATAGCCCTCTGCACTCCAAGCAGTAGAGTGACGTCTTGCTCCCATTGCTGCTGCATTCCAGGTGAATGGACTAACTTAAAGCCAGCTGCTGTGTGGGGCAAAGTGCTGCTGTGAACCCATCACGGCCACGGCCTCTCTGGCCACTACCTTCATCAGTTCTTCTGCCTGAGGCGAGGAGGGATGATAAGACTAAGGCAGGGGTTGCACAAACTGGCTTACTCTAAAAAGATAGTATTTGTGTAGGCAAAGAGAGTGAGAGTGTGGGAATTTGATTTAACTTGTGTATGTGAAGACTCATTATTAGTGCTGGAGTTGATACATCTGCCCCTTCCAACCAGGGGGATGACAGACTCACCAACTGCTATTTTCAGCTCTTAGAGGAGGTCCTCAATTCCCTGGCTCCTTGCCAGACCCTAGTTGTCTCAATGTTTCGTAGACAGTGATCTGGCAGACTTAAAGTGACTGGGGCATAGATTGGAGAGGAGATGCTTGAGGAGCTGTCTGGAAGCCAATCTTCAGCTGTACAAAGAGTTAATGCAGGTGTACAGAAAGGCTATCACTGAGACCAAGCCCTTGTACCTGTCCTTGGGCATAGATGCTGCAGGGAACAGATTGGCATAACTGTGTCAGGTGGTGCACAGCCTGGTGAATCCAGACTGTCTCAATCCGTCTACAGTTTTTTTCAACTGAGTGCTGTGAGAAATTTTCTGTGTTCTTTGCGGAAAAATAAAGGGACTCTGGGTGGGACTCTTTGTGCCTTTTGATGTGGAAAGCTGCAGCATCCCAAGGGACTGTATTACCCTGGTTGATCTGGATGTGGTTGATGACAAGGAAGTCCTTGCGCTTTTGGGATCGTTGAGATCCACCATGTGTGCCTTCAACCTGTGCCCGTCCTGGCTGTTGAAGGCGAGCGCTGAGGTGGTGGTACCTGTATTGACAGGCATTGTTAATGCCTCCTTTAGGGAGGGGAGGGTGCCAGCCGCCCTTAAATGTGCAGAGGTTCCCCCCCCCCTTCCTCCTCAAGAAACCATCTCTTCTTGTTGGGAGTGATTGCTAGTTATCACCCAGTCTCCAGTCTCCCTTTCTTAGGAAGGTGATTGAGAAGGCTGTAGCTGTGCAGCTACAGAGACACTTGGACTCCAACAATATTTGGGGGAAACTCCAGTCTGGGTTCATGCCTTCCCACAGGGTAGAGACTGTCCTTGTCAGGGTGTTGAACGATCTGCTGAGGATTTTAGATTGAGGACAGCTGGACATTTTGGTCATGCTGGACCTTACGGCAGCATTCAATATGATTGACCATGGGTTGCTGCTTCGGCAGCTGATGTTGCTGGTGTGACGGGAGCTGCCAATCAGTGGTTTCGGTCATACTTGGAAAGGAGGAACCAATTGGTGGTAATGGATGGATATGCATCATCCCCAAGGGGACTGAATTGTGGCTTTCCTCAAGGTTCTGTTCTTTCACCCATGTTGTTCAGATTATACATGCAGCACTTTAGGGATGCCATGAGCAAGCTCAGGGTTGAGTATCATCATTATGCTGATGATACAAAACTTTATATTTCTTGCCCTGTGAGCCCTGACAACTCGGTCTCTGCCTTGGAGGAATGCCTGAATGACATAGCTGCCTGAGGAGCTACCTCGTGTTCAATCCAAGGAATACTGAGGTGATGTTGGTGAGGAGGAGCTACTGATATGAGGATGCCCTTGCCTCCCTGGGGCCCCTGAATGTGGATGGGGGTCTGGGTAGAGATAGTGGGCCAGGTAAAGAACTTGAGCGTCATTTTCAACCACGTTCTGTCCATGAAAACTCAGGTATCGGATGTGGTACAGAAATGCTTTTTTCAACTATGTAGTTTGTGTAAATTATGCCTTTATTTATCCCAGGCTGACCGTGCCACTGTGACATATGCCCTGGTGACTACAAGGCTTGATTTTTGTAATTCCCTCTTCTACTGGCTGCTGGCCATGTTTATCCGTCGCTTGCAACTTGTTGCCTATGCTGCAGCATGGTCACCTACTGGTTTAGGCAGCCAAGATCATATTTTGCCCGCCTGCCTTCTCTGCGTTGCTGCTGTAGAACGATGAATTGAGTTTAAGATGGCGCTGCTGGTGTTAAGGTCCCTGAATGGTTTAGGCCCTGGCTATATTCAAGACCACTATATGGAGCCTCCCAATGATGGGTATCTGCATTCAGGAACCACCCGCTGTTTGGGGGTTCTGCCATCATATCTTAAGTCAGCAGGTGATTGGGCTTTTGCTGTGATGGGCCCTTAGGTGTGGCACTCACTCTCCCCTGATCTTAATCTCAGTTCCTCCCTCTTTACCTTTAAAAAGCACCTGAAACATGTTTATTTTCTAGGTGCTTTTAGGGATCCACTGCTGGTTCGTTCCCTTAATGTACTCTGTCCTCCCTTTTTCATTCTCCTATTTTACAGTTTTTAATGTTCTTTTAAATTGTTTTAAATCGTTTATATCATGTTTACTTTTAGGTAAATTGTGAAGCACTCTGAGTTCTGTGCAGGTAGGGGGCGCTATAAAAATAAAATTACTACTACTACTTCTACTACTACTACTATTTTTTGATGGTAGGATGAAGGGAGGAACCATACTGTGGGGACTAGAGAAAGGTGTATTGTCCTTCAAGAGCTGTATGTTCTTGTCCCTACTTTTGCATTTTTGAATCACCTCTAACTGTGATAGGTTAGGGGGGGAAACACGTTTGTCCCCCCCTTCTAATTCATTCTTCATTAATTCATTTTTTATTTTATAAGTATCAGCCATTCCCAGATTGCTATGAGGTTTTAAAAGTAAATATCACATATGAAAAATAATAACATATTGCAGTAGTACTATTTCATATTAACTGTATTATTTTATATGACTACAGGTTAGAAGAAGAAAAGAATATTTTGTCAGAATTGCAAGAAGACTTAAATGAGTTTATTTTGTGGTTGGAGGAAGCCGACGGTATCATTGGTATTCCACTTGAACCAGGAAATGAACACCAGTTAAAACAGTCTCTTGAAAAAGTAAAGGTAGTCTTTCTTTTTATTTTTAACATTTTCTGTTTGTCAGTTATGCATAAAAAATTGAATTGTTATTCTTGATTCAAATTTCTGCTTGTCACACTAATTTGCAGCTGTTCCCTAGTTTACTACATATAGGGTCTGAAATCCCGAGTTTTAAAAGCCAGCTACTAGAATATATTGCCTACTTTAAAATTGGACTAGACACAGTAATTGAAAATATACTGTATGAAGAGTCATTGCTCTGACAGTGGAACGGATTAGCTTCCCAATAGGTCCCCATCTCCCACCCACCTCTTATTTCAGGAATACAGAAATGGATTAAACATGACCAATTATCACCGTGGTTAATACTTTACTCACCAGGTTTATCATCCCTTTACTTTCATTATGTGTTTTAATGTCTTAATTTTTTTTTTTCATTGTTCTGTGGAAACATACACTAATAAAACTGTAAAAGGGAAGAAAAGACATTATCAGCCAATGTTCCTGGAGAATAACAAATTACTTATTGTTCATCTTTTCATATACTACTGTCCTTGTCTGTCTTTTCCTCCCAACCTCAGGATGGTAAACATGTCAGACTTTTAAAAAGGTTGTAGGATTCATTCTTTGCACATCACTGTTATAATTTGTATGTCGTCTACCGCCAAAGCTGATATCTGAAAATTTTTAATAAATGAACCTCAAAAAGTTACGTTTACAATTGTTGAATAATAGTAATAGAGAAATAGATTCCTACATACACATCAGTCATAAAACCACTTATTCCAGAGTAGCCCAGTGAAGGGACTAACGCTGGAGGATGCAATTGGGGAACTGGGGTCTAATTCTAAAGGTTCAGTTTTGTAAGATACTATCTCCTGAATCCTAATTCAGCAAGTAGTTTGTGCCTTGGTTTCAGGTTTTGTTGTTGTTTGGCACAGTCCCGTGCACTGTGCTTGCACAACTGTGCAGTTTTCACACAGGCTGCAGAACCCATGCCAGGGTATGCACACATGTGCACGCCCTGCGTGTGGTGTGCACCAGTCGGCGGGGCATGGGATTGGCCATATTGTTGTTGTTGCTTTAATCAGAACAGTTCCAATTTCTAAAAAGATTCCTGAAACACTAAAGGGAAGAAGAATCTAATTAAAAGTTTGGTTGAATTGGATGAACTATTTATAGTTTTGTCAAAATGCTATGAAGCTGGGAGTCTTCCTTGGTTTCCACATGCAGCAAGATACAACTTGACATGTTCTCTAAGCATTCGGAGTTTCTATAACCCCAAACTCAAAGAAGAATTCCAGGAGACTGGAGAGAGAGGATGCATAGCTCACCAAGGGACACCTGTAAGCTGTGCCTCATAAAAAGCTTCTAGTTAGTATGGGCCCAATCCAAGGTCAGCATGCATGTGGACGAAAACTAGAGTTGTGCGTGTGCAGACAGGATGACACACAGAGGGTGATTTCAGACGTTACACGGTCCCGATTCACCACAGTGGATCCCCAGCGGTGGTGAGCCGTCCAACCACCCCCCGTAATCCAGGAAGGCCCTGAACAGACATGACGGGACCGGGACCACGGCAGGGAATTGGACAGACAGACCACAGCCCGGGGCAGCGCAACAGACGTGATGCCGATTCCAGGCCGTGGTCAAAACACCCAGAAGACACTGGGGAGGGGCGGGAGGCAGACATGGCCGACTGAGGGCAAACAAAGCCAGAAGGGCCAAAAGGACCGGCCCACACAAGGGAAATGGGAAGGGACAGAGAGGAGGTAGAAGAGCAGCCGAGAGGGCACACACAGCAGGCACAGAGACAATGAGGTCAAAGTGGAACACACAGCACAAACACATGCCCGGGCGCATACACACCCGCACGGGAAAGGAAGGGAAGGGGGAACACAGAGGAACGGTCAAAACACAAATGGCACAACGGGCAAAGGGGGGAGGGGGTGGGGACAGGGGCAGGGCAGGACATGGGGAACGGCATCCAGAACCCCCACAACAGCACAGCCTACATGGGCACTCCCCGAAGGATGCTGGGAGGTGCAGTCTGGGGGCCCCATAACCCCACGGTCACAGAGTCACCCAAGGGGGTCGGGAGGGAGAACGGGCACTGGAGGGATCAAGGCTGGACTATGGATAGCAGCACCCGGGGTGCTGGGAGCCAGCCCAGAGGTCAGGACACAGCCACAGGAGAAGGCAGCCATGGAGGGGACTACCAGGTGCAGAGGCGGACGGGGGGGGGCACAGAGAGGGCCAAGAGGCACAGGCAGGGGCAGTGGTACCTACCCGGTAGGCACAGGGGGCCTCACAGCCAGCTGCAGGGGGTTATGAAGGGGCCCGGGTAGCCCGCCAGGTGCACGAAGTGGGGCCACTGAAGCATGCCCCGATGGTATCCCAGCGCAGACATGTGGTGGGCGACCAGATAGTAAGCCATGAAAGGATCCTGCATGGCGAGCCCCACCTGCACATCGGATCGGGACCACACACCAGCCGACAAGCCGTAGTCAGCAGCTGGGAGCCACAGAAGGTGACCGAGATCCAACAGCCGGTGATAGACCACCCTACGCGACCGCTGGTACCCACAGGCCCTGAGCACACAGCCAAAGAAGGACACAGCCAGGGCAGGGCCCCTTGTGCCAGACAGGCCGTGTAGGTGGCCAGACTGTACACAGAGAGGGCAGACACGGTCTCCACCGCCGACCACCCCACATGTGAGCACCTCATCTCTGGGATGCACCCATCAGAAAAGGGACAGAGACCCAGCGTCGCCGCATGCAGCCGGCAATCGCGGGCATTTGCCTCATAGCCAAAGTAGCGTAGACCGGAGCTCGGACTCGCATAGGCACCTGTGAGGTTGTCCGGGCAGCTCAGGAGCAATTGCACAGCCAGGGAATGCCACAGGTCACAGAGGGCCATGGTCTCGCGGAAGGTCCAGCCTTGGGGGGTGCCAGGGGTGGCGGGGCCCGCGAGCCCTGGGGAAACACTGCCAGCCATGGTCCAGCAAGCAGTGGAGACTAACTGCAAGGAAAGGGGGGCCCCACAAGCCCTGGAGGGACGGGAGGGACAGCAGAGCTCCAAGGCCAAGAGATAAGGCCACAGGCCGCAACATGGCACGGCAAAGGGTGCAAACCCAGCCCAGCTGCTGGAACCAAGCACACAGACAGGACAGCCTACACACTAATCAGGGCGGCAAGGACAACAGGCAGCCAACACAGAGAGATGAGAAGTGATGACAGCAGGAATGCAGCTGCTGCACGCACGCCCCCGCCGCAGGCTGGCCCCGTGAAGGGACCGCAGGTGTGCACAATGGGACGCCCGCTGCCTCCCCACCCCGCTCGCCCTGCAGGAGCTGTCCCAGTGGGCCGGGGGAGCGGGCAGGGTGACCTGGCCCTCCCCAGTCACCAGGTCGCGACCTGGGGATGGGGCGACACAAGGCGCAGCCTATAACGGGTGTGTCTCCAACCCACCTGGGGCACCATTCACCATGGAGCTGGGATGACTGGGTGCCTGCGGGATGCACCTAGCAGTCTGCGCAGAGTGGTACCGCTCACACATGGACCTCTTGCGCATCCAGATCGCTGAGGTGGACCTGGTCATCCGCCTGCGGGTGTGTATGGCCAGGAGCGCTGCTAGAGCCCGGAGGGCCCACCACGAGTGCAGGGGCTCCCTGGCCTGGCTCACAGACCTGCGGGTGTGCGGGGCAGCCCAACAGGCCCGACTCCACACCCAGGAGTGGGCTGCTGCACTACACAAGGCGGCCAGCTCCAGTGGCAGAGGAATACCATGGGGCGCGCCGCCCTGCTCTCTATGCCCATTGACTGGCGGGTATCGGTCACAGAGTAGGCACAGGGGTGGTGGTCCACGGCGCTGGCTCAGTGAGATGGGGCCGCCTGGAGAGTGCACTTTCAGATGGACAGCTGCAGCCTCCTGTGGCTCGCAGAGCTGCTAACGTCCTGACTGGAGCGGCAGCACACCCCCATGCGGGCCCCCATTCCCATGGTCCAGCAGGTAGCCATCGGGGTCTGGCCCTAGCAATGCCCGACTCCTGCCGGTCTCACAGCACTTTGGTGTCGGGGTGAGCACCATCGCCGGGATCCTGTGGGATGTCTGCGAGGCGGTGGATGGCATACTCCTGGACCGGGTGATCCAGCTGGTGGACCAGGAGACCGTGATGGCCGGCTTCGTGGCTGGTGGATTCCCCAACTGCATGGGCGCTGTGGACGGCACCCACATCAAGATCCTCCGCCCATCTGATGGGGAGGCCACGGAATACATCAACAGACACTGGTACTACTCCCTGCAGCTGCAGGCGGTTGTGGACCACAGGGGGTGGTTCATAGACATTTACATGGGCCACTCTGGGTGCACCCACGATGCCAGGATCATGACCATTTCTCTCTTCTATGCCCAGATGTACCGCGGGGACTTTGCGGACATGGGGATGATCCGGATCGAGGGGGTGCTGATGCCCCCCTGCATCCTGGGGGACCCGGCCTATCCACTCACCCGGTGGCTGATGAAGGCATACCCGGTTGCCAGGAACCCTGTGGAGGCGCTGTACAATACCGCCTGTGTGCAAGCAGGACCATGGTCAAGAGAGCCTTCAGGGCCCTCAAGCAATGCCGGAGGTGCCTCGCGGGCTGCCTGGACTACACGGTGGAGACCTCGGCCCTGGTGATTGGGGCCTGCTGTGTGCTGCACAACGTGTGTGAGACCGATGGGGCTGCCCTCGACTACTCCATGCCCCTGGGCACACCCCTCGATGGCCACCCGGGCCCATGAACAGAATCACGGAAGCAACTGTGGTGCCCGTACATTTATTGTGACCACCACCTACAGGTGTCCCCACCACCCCCACCTCCCGGTGCCGTGTACCCCTCCTCTCAGGCCACTTGCCCCTTTCCCCCACGACCAGCATGTCTCCATTGCCTCGCTCTTGGCTGCCCCGCGGGCACTGTGGAGCTCTTGGAACTCCCCTCCCTGCTTTTGTCCGAGTCCCCAACAGTGCCCTCGGAGGCCTCGGTGTCCTGAGGGGCAGGTGGTGTTGGGAGGGCAGGCAGACCCGTGGCCGGAGAGGGCCCCCTGGGTGGCTGCTCCCTCCGGAGGCCTACAGGGACCAGTAGGTGGATGCGTGGGCCCAGCGGGTGTGCCGGTGGCTGGGGCGGTGGCGGCGCCGAGGGGCCTGGTATCAGGGCTGGGGAAGGCAGGTTGCCCGGCAGGGTGACTACCATCACATAGGCACTCGTGGTCCCCACATGCAGGAGCAGCGAGGTACCAATGTCATGTGATCGGTCCATCTTGGCAGAGTGCTCCCTCACCATCCGGTCAATGGCCTGTTCCAGCTGCCCGAAAGCCTCCACCTGCCTGCTGTGCTCCCACCTCCGTTCGAGGCGCATCTCTGCCTGCAGCCTCCAGTCCTTTGCCTCTGCTTGCTGCACAGCCCTTTCAGTGGCCGCCTCCATGCGGTCGATGGCCGCTATCATCCAGTCGCCCTGCTCTGTGGTGCTGCGGACAATGTCCTATGCCTTCTCCTCCCTCCGGCACCATACCCATGCTCAGTGCTCCCTCATCCGCTGGGCCAGGGGCACGGGGCTGGCTTGCTGGGACCCGGCGGGTTGCCCCGTTGGGGTGCACAGTAGGAGTTGGTTAGGCGCCCCAGCCGCCCACCCCCCATCCCACGCCATGGCTGGTGGGCCTTGAGGGCCCCCCTTCTGTTGGCTGGCTGGTGCCCTCCCCCTGTGCCCGCCCCCCCATGCACAACTCGGGCCAGGTCCCCAGCTGGCCACCCCCGGCCTCCACTCCCTCCACTTGCTGTGTTGCCTCACCTGGGACCTCTGGCTGCTCCTGGGGCTGTTCACCGCCATCCCCCTTCCCTGCCTGTCCTGGGTGCCGTAGCGTGGCGTGACCTGCGAAAATATTGGAGACGTGGGCTGGGGTGGGCGTTACCTGTCCCTTGGTAGCCCCGGGTCCCCCTTTACGAGGTCAGGGGTGCCCGGGGTTGCCGGGGGCAGCCCTGTGGTCGGTGTGCCCCCTCCCTCCCTCGGACCATCCCATCTGCTCTATTTCCTATCCCACACACTCGCTTACCCTCTATCTTAGTCTCGGAGCCCTCCGAGGCCGGTCCCTCTGAGTTGCTAGGGTCCCCTTGCGTCCCCTGGCTGGGGGCACCCAGTGTGCCTGCCCCAGCCCCTCCCAGTACGGGGGTTGGCTGGGGGCTGCTGGGGCCAGTGCGCGAGGGGGGCCTGCTTGTCCCTGAGGTCCCGGGGCGTTCCTCTTGGGGGGTGGGGCCCCTGGAGCCAGTGCCTTCTAGGGGGATGGTGAGGGGAGGGGGTACCTCAGCCCGTTCCCTGCCCTGGACCATGGCACTCCCCACAAGGCGCAGGGCGACTATGGAGCCCTTCATGTGGAGGATGTGGTCCAGGGTGTCATAGTAGGGGGCGGTCTGGGCTCCGTGCCCGGACTGCCGGTTGTTGTCTTTAATGGCCTTGTACCCCCTCTTGAGCTCCTTGACCTTAGAGCAGCACTGGGCCACGGTCCTGTGGTGCCCCGCCACCTCCATGTCCTGCACGATTTCTTGGTAGATGTGCTTATTCCGCTGGTTCATGGCTAGCTCCAGCTGGTGCTCCAGGGTCCCCCAGATCCCAATAAAGTTCTGGGTTTCCCTGTCCCCCCATTCCCCCCCTTGGTGGTACGGTTGTCTCCCACATGGGCCCTCCTGGTCCCGGTCCTCCTCATCCTCTGCCTGCCCTCCGCCTGTCTCTTCCTGGGGCTCGGGCTCCCGTGCCCGTGTCTGTGGGTTGTAAGGGGGGGCGGTTGATTTCCGGGTTGCCTTGTCCCCGCGGCCCTCCCCCATTCCCCCCACCTGTCAGCTTGCCCACCCCCCTTGGTGCCCCTGTGCCACTGCCCCCCTTCGGTCCCCTTACCCGTTTCCGGGGTGCCTCGTCCCCCGGGCCGGTTGCCGGCGCTGGGGTGGCCTCTCCTGGCTGCTGCTGCTGCTCTCCGTCCACTGCCTCCATGTGCAGCACGACCACCTCCTTCACCTGTGCCTCTTCCTCCTCCCTTGCTCGCTCACCCTCCGCTCTCCTCTCCCTTCCACCTTGCTCCATCCCGTCACGGCCCCCTGCTGCCGAGTGCCCTTTAAATCTCCCTCCCTGGCCTGTGTTGTTGCTCATTGCCTGGCAGTGACGCTGCATGTTTTGTCCCTGGCTGGGAATCATTTTGCTTGATTCCAGCTGGTGGTTGCTGTTCAGTCATTACGTTTTGTTGTTTCCCGGTGGGAATTGCTTTGACCACCCTTTCGGAGATGGTCCGGGCCGGAGCTTCGGAAGGGTGGTTAATTTTGTCCCCTGCTGGGGATTGTCTGTGGTGAACATCTGGCGCCCGCTGAACAGACGTTCAGGGCCCTTTGGCCCCGCCGTGGAGTTGAGTGTGGTTCACTGTGGTTGACGCTGATCTTGTAACATCTGAAAACACCCAGAGTGGCTCTGGGACAGTCTTCCACTTCCCAATTCAGCTGCTGCTCTGACAGCCACTTCAGCCCTACTTCTCCCTCTCCTGGGTGGCAGTTGAGTTGAGAGACAAGGGGCATGCCCTTAGCCACTCTGCACATGTATACTGTGGATGTGCAATGTTAGTTTTGGTCCATGTGTGTGGATCTTGGATCAGGGCTTGTATGTATTGGCACCAAACATGAATCATCTTATGTAAAAGTTCCCCCATTCACCAGAGATATAGATCAGTCTTAGAAAGGAAAGGTAATAATGCTAAATTCTTCTCCAGCTCCTCAGGCATAAGACAGAAAAGAAACACAGTTACCTATTTCCCAACAACTTGGTACTTGATCTCCAACCCTCAAAGAACTTGGGCTGATACAACCTCACTGATTCAACTCGTCTGTTCTAGTGCAAATGCTTCGAGGATTGAATGATTTAGTTGCCTCAAATGTGCTGAGTGCAATCATAATTCATCCAGATGTGCAAGAGGGTTATGTGTGTGTTAGATGTACACCAAAACACCACACTAGATTTAAACGACCCCAAATCCTCATTCATAGTGAGAGGTATTGGGTAAAAACAGACGTGACAGCAGCCTGGATCTCACCTGTATGTCTTTGCAGGTGCCGCCAGATGTTGGCCTAGGATTGCCCCAGGCCATGTCGATGGCTAGCCTGGGCTCTGACCTTGGAAAACCTCTGAGGTCACAGCCCAGGCTAAGGCCTGCCTGCCTAGACCAAATCAGGCCGCAGAAGGCTTTCAGGTCTGTTCAGGCCAGCAGACACGCCATGTCTGACTGTCACTGACCACCATGGCTGCCTGTCATGGCGGGGACGGTGCACTGGGCACAGTGCCGGCGTGGGAATGGCCGGATGCACACTCATGTTTCTCCCCTTCTCCCTGGGCCCTGGCCACAGGTATGATTGTTCTGTGGCCTGGGCTGCATCACCCACTCTCACTTGTGTATGTAGTGTTATAGATCCTAGACCAGTCCCTTTACATGGTTAGCACTTAAGTGTGATTTTTACCTCATGTAAGAATACCCCAGGTGCTAACTTACTAACACTTTCAGTTTTGTGCTCCCACATTACAGGCAGAAGGCTAGTGACAATGGTTATGCTAATCAATTATGCCTCTTGCTGTGAAGGACGATTTAGCACCCACTTAAGTCTAGTGTGGTACTTCAGGTCAGGGGGCAGCCAAAAGGCACACAGTCTCCTTCCACATGTGGATGAATGAGGACTGTGTCTTCTGCCTTTAATTTCCCAACAAACAAGAAAGCATAAGAAATGTATATAACTATTCATAGGCCCTTTTAACATGGATGGAGGTGGGTGGGGGGGATGGGTGTTTTGGCGCGGTGGGTGGATGTGGACGTGTGTCCCTTTACACACATCCACCTCCAGCCATGGAGCCTCCTCTGGTTTTCTGGAGGGCTCCATGGGTGGTGATGGGTGGAGGTGGGTGTTTTGCAGGAGCGCACACGCACCCCCACCCATCCCGCTCAGTGTTCACATGGACGAACAACGCGTGAACACCCATCCCCCCCATCCACCGCCAGCTGTTTACATGGACCCCCCCCCAACCCCCGCACACTAAGCCAGGGGTGGGGGGAGCGTCCGGGTAAAAACAGCCATATTTAGCTAAGCCAGAATCTTTTACTTCTTCCCTGCTTTCCTCTAGTGGCAGTTCTTTCTTTCATGTATAATCATAAATAAAATAATCCTTAATCCTTAGTTTTATAATCCTTTGATTGATCATATAGGTGTTAAACAATAATGATTTGGCATAGATGTTAAACAATAATGATTTGCCAATCTTCACAAAACTGTGTCCATCAGGAAACAGGACAGTTTTATGAAAACCTGTCATCCAACATGTGAAGTTCTTGTCTGAACCTTTTCTTTAAAATATTTTACAAAATGAAATGATAAGTATGTGCTCAGAACACACATAGAAGACCCCTTTGCAGAAAAACTACATTAACAGAAAATATGTGGTGACTTACAGAGATTCCACTTGCTAAGAAATTAGTAAATAAAATTACAGACAATGTTAGGCTAGTTACTACTTCATGCTTTGTGCATGTCCTTCTCAGACTTTGCTAATACTTTTTAAAATGTCTCTATTCTGTAACCATTGCTTCATTTCAATATGCAGAGGTTAATCTAAAACAATATGGCTTCAGGTAAGTGGCTTCTATGTCATATACAAGTTTCCTCTGCCCCTTTAAATTTGTATTCACTAGGAAAAGTCTTCCCAATGCAGAACCAGTATTTGCAGTTTTTTCAGGTTCTTGCAACCCAGAAAGAGAGCTGTGGCTATTTTGTGCTGAATTGAGCGCCAAGTCTAGGTTACTTCAGTTGATAGACTAATCAATAGAGGCGCAGATAAGGGAGTTGAAAATTCTACTATAGTTCATTTAAAATGTTGTATTTGTCTGTTCCAGTTAAGAGTGGAAGAGCTTCCTCCACACAAGGGAATATTGAAACGATTAAATGAAACAGCAGGAATAGCGCTTGGGAGTGCCTCCCTGAACCTAGAAGAAAAACACAAAATTGAGAGTGGACTCAAAGAAGCTAACCATCACTGGATAAAGGTCAGGCAAATTAACAATGACCTTACACTGTGTAACTGTAATCAGATAGAAGTAGTTGTAGTATTCTGTAATGTGCTCTTTTTCTCTAGATGTACACAGATGTACCTGTCTCAATTATATATTGGAGAAAAAAATAAGTGTACAAAATACGACTAAAAGAAAACTTTTAAATGATTATACAGGAAAGGCCAACGTTTTTTGTTTCGTTTTGTTAGTTTTTTGTTTTTTTAAATTGATATTTAAAGTTAGACTTCTAAGTCTATACACAGGCAGAGGAGAAGCTCCTTAAATTCTGTCCCCAGTGCAGTGGTAGTGCACTAATTTTGTTAAGCCTGGACATTTCTGCACTTGTGTGCCTGGCTGTGGTTAGCTGTGTATATCTGTTTAAATATTTACAAGCTGAAGTGTTTAATTCTAGGTACCTAATGATGGACATATAAATCTGTAAGTAACTCTCTGAATTAATATTTAAGCCTAAAGAGAAGTGGCCTTTTCTTAAAAATGTGAGCTCACAGATATCTCACGGGAGTTATTTGGAGCTGTAGGAGTTTAGCATCTATAAGAAGCAGATCACTTCTACTTACTTGCCTATCTATGGATTTATTTCCCTACCTACAGGCGTCCTGGAGCTAAACTTTTAGTTTTAGTTTAACGGGGAATCTTAAAAATTGGCTTTTTTGTTCTGCTGAAAAAATATGTTAAGAATCAATTTTAAAAGAAACGTGTAATTTGTAATAAGGCTGTAAATATAATCTGTCAGTGATTTCCCCCCTCCCCAAATCCTAGGGATGTGTGATGGAACTATTTTTTTCATAGTTTCTTTCATCTGCCTTTTTATAAAGAGATGTTCTAGTTCTCGCTGACAGTCACAGCCGGAGTGACCCAGATAACTCTCAGCACTTCTATAGTATATTAAAGCATATTAAACTCTTGCTGAGGAGTGAGAGAGAACTGTTTATAAATATTTGTGTTCAGAAGTATTTTTCTTGATGAATTATTAGTTAGTATCCAGAAATATGTCACTTTGATATAGGCCCTTTTCACGCAAGTCGCACAAACACCCCCGCCCACGTGGATGCCTGGGTGGGCGAGGGGTGGTGGTGTCCGTGTAACAGCAAGTGGGGACGGGTGGGGGTGCATACGGGCTCCACCCATCGCCCACGCATGGAAGCATTGGAGAAAACAGAGGTGCCTCTGTGCATGGAGATGGGTGGAGATGGATGTGCATCAGTGTGTCGGGCTGCAGATGTGCCACCGCCTCCACCCATCCCCCACGGACTGCAGTGCCTCAGCGGTCCACTTAAAAAGAGCCATAGTTAAGCAACCATTTGATTTTGGACTAGCCTAGTTTTCAGCAAATACCTTCACTACAGAATTATCCCACCTGTAATGAAAGATCTTCCTCCAGCAAGGAAGGGAAGACCTTCTATTACAGGATGAATAAGGTAGGGAAGGTCGTTACAAGAAGGAGAGGTTCCCATCGCCCATGTACAATTTTATCTACTTTTTAGGATCATATTCCAGAGTTTCACTTTAATCTGCAAGTTACAAGAACTCCACATTACAAAGCTTAAAGATGTGGCTTATTTCCATACAAATTTTTACCTTAAATAAGATGCAGGGTGCAGCCCTATGAGATGGTAGCTTGATTTGAGCAGCCTTACCCCTATTTGGGTACAGTTGCCACATGATGCAGTGGCTCATATGCCAGGCAGATGTTCACTCCTCCCCTGGGTGGGCAGCCGGTTGCTATGTATTTGTGTCCTCCAAAAAAGGTCGAGGATGCTGTGCATAGTACTGTTAGCCAAAGTGGGTAAGGCTGCCCAACTTGGGTTACCAAGGTGCCGCTTATGTACCCAGGCCCCATGGTGAGGCCTACCAACACCGGTGAGCAGCAGTCACCGCTGTCATTCCCACACCTCTATGTCATGACTGAGAGCGGGATGGTGGCCAGGCCTGGGGATGATGAGTGGAGCAGAGCCAGGTGCCCGTGTGTGTGGTTGGCACCTCGGCCCACCCCGGGGCAGGGGAGGACATCCGACAGTGGCCCACCCAGTTTCCCTGTGGGGAGCGGACTGTGTGTCCTGTTCTCCTCGCCAGTCCTGAAGTGTGGTGGCTGGAGCGCACAGGACACACAGCTGTCACATCCAAGTTTATGTGGCTGTACCCACAGTAAAAATGTGAGCTCACAGATATCTCCCAGGAGTTATTTGGAGCTGTAGGAGTTTAGCATCTATAAGAATCAGATCACTAAAACGTAAAATACTGGGACAGAAAGTTGTGTGCACACTCATATTTTGGTCTAAAATCATACTGATTTCAGTTTAACATATCTTTTATTTATTATTTATTTATTGATATTTGTATCCTGTCCTTTCCCAAAGCCTTGAGGCAGCTAACAATATAAAACACTATTGCTGGTTATCAGTCTGGCTTCTGTTTTGGAAGTTTGTCGTCTTGAAATTCCTGTAACTTTGCTGCAGTATCAAAGAGAGGCCAGCAGGGACATGAGGAAGAAGGAAAAAGGAGAAGTAAAGTGGCAGAGATTCTGGTGTTTTTAAATGGGCAAGGCTTGAGCGGGTCCATGGTCACTGAGTGGTACAGCTGTGGAGCAGCCATGCACGTGGAATGAATGGGAAGGGATTCTAACGGACGGCTCCCAGGGTGGCTACCATGGCCAAGCAGGCAGCCTCCATGCACTCCTGCACATACCGACCCTGCAAGCAACTCATATGGGCAGCAGTACCCCTGCCTCGTTGCCCGGCAACACCCACTACCCAAAGTCCCACACAACTGTTCGCCATCTGCCATGACACACAGCTGCGGACACCATGGAAACATGACTTCCTGCCCATGGCTGGAGGTACTGCTGCAGCTGCTAGTAGTCCCGGCCAATGATAGAGGCACATGCTAAGCAGGACACGCAGGAAGCTGCTGTTCAAGCTGCTGTCCTCCATGATATTGGCTCTTCTCTCCTGCAGTGTGAGAGGATTCTGTTGTGCTTTGAGCCAGCATGGTGATGTATTTTATGCACATGTCCTTTAAGAGCTCCAAAGAGAGCTCCCGACACTCCACTTGGAGTCTCCACTTGGAGTTAGTCTTTAGCTTCCCACTATAATGAGTTTGCCAGATAAAGTTGCTCATATTTGGCACAACTTGGGAACTGCCAGTTTGGGTGAGGAGACGGGGCGACTCAGTCTTGTCCAGTTTGCTTGGATCTAATTCAGTTAATCTTGCCCATTGATGTGGAGGCTGTGCTTGGAATTGTAGGGGAGGGGGGGTCACCATTTCTGATCCATACCTGTCCTGGCTGATGAAAACTAGGGAGACATTGGGGCCGTTGGCTTGGGTTGTAAGAGCCTCCCTTCATGAGGGCTGGGTGTCTGAGGGCCTCAAAACTGTGGTGGTCCAACCCTTGCTCAAGAAACCATTTCTTAATGTTGGGTGGGATAGAGTGGAGGGTTTAGGGAGAGGGTTGGAGGCTGAGGCTTAGAGTTTCTTTCAAATTGTTTTATAGGTTTATATAAATATTTTATCTGTTTCATGTTTATTATATATATCTGTAAGCCACCCTGAGCTTTTGATGGAAAGGCAGATAAAAGTTGATTCAATAAATAAATAAACAAACACAAATAAATAAATAAATAAATAAATAAATATGTATTATATATATATATATATATATATATATATATATATATATATATATATATATAAAACATTTTTATCCTGCTCCTCCTGCCCTTTCAGGGCAGCCCAGGGTGGTGAACAGCAATATAAAAACAATTTAAAACAGTTAAAAATTCAAAAATGCAGGGGGAAAAAAAACACAAAAAAACCCTTTCCCTAACCCTCCCCCTCGCCACAGGCCTGGCGGAACAGCCAGGTCTTACATCAACGTCGAAATGACAGAAGAGTGGGGGCCAACCGAGCCTCCTCTGGGAGCGAATTCCACAACACAGGGGTGGCCACTGAAAAAGATCTAACATCGGTGGCCATCTACCTCACCTGGGGTACCTCCAAAAACGCTCCCACGGACGATCTCAAGGGTCGCACGGGCACATGGGGAGTGCAGCGGTCCCACAGATAAGCAGGGCCCAGGCCGTGAAGGGGTTTAAAGGTTAGAACCAGCACCTTGAACCTGGCCCGGTGCTTTATAGTCAGCCAGTGCAGAGCCCAGAGTACTGGTGTCATGAGCTCCCTGCGACCCGCCCCTGTAAGGAGACACGACGCGGTATTCTGCACCAGCTGTAGCCTTCGAACCAGCTTCTCGGGCCCATGTAGAGCGCGTTGCACTAATCCAACCTCGAGGTGATGAAGGCATGAATGACAGTGGTGATGTTGGAGTCTGAGAGATATGGCCGAAGCCGCCGGACAAGATATAACTGCCGAAAAGCACTCCCCGCCACGGCCACAACCTGATATTCCAGGTTGAGGCGTGAATCAAGGAGCACAATTGAATCCTGCAACTGAATCCTGACAAGACGGAGGTGCTGTTGGCGGGCGAGGGCTTGGGGGTGGTTGAATCTCCTCTTGTTGCGGGGGTTCGCCCTCCCATGGTCCCTCAAGTGCGGAGTCTGGGTGTGCTCTTCGATTAACGCCTCAGCCTGGAATCTCAGGTTGTGGCCGTGGCGGGGAGTGTTTTTTGGCAGTTACATCTTGTCCGGCGGCTTCGGTCGTATCTCTCAGACTCCGACCTTGCCACTGTCATCTATGCTTTCATCACCTCGAGGCTGGATTACTGAAACACGCTCTACGTGGGGCTGCCCGAGAAGCTGGTGCAGAATACCGCGGCGTGTCTCCTTATGGGGCCGGGCCGCAGGGAGCACATGACACCTGTGTTCCGGGCTCTGCATTGGCTGCCTATAAAGCACCGGGCCAGGTTCAAGATGCTGGTTCTAACCTTTAAAGCCCTTCGCAGCCTGGGCCCTGCTTATCTGCGGGACCGCTCATTTCCCATGTGCCCATGCGACCCTTGAGATTGTCCGTGGGAGCCTTTTTGGAGGTTCACCGGGCGAGGTGGGCGGCCACCAATGTTAGATCTTTTTCGGTGGCTGCCCCTGTGCTGTGGAATTCGCTCTCGAAGGAGGCTCAGTTGGCCCCCACTCTCCTGTCATTTCAACGTTTATGTAAGACCTGGCTGTTCCACCAGGTCTCTGGCGAGGGGTTGGGTAGGTTTTTTTGTGTGTTCCCACCCCCCTGCATTTTATGCATTTTTAACTGTTTAAAATTGTTTTTATATTGTTGTTCGCCGCCCTGGGCTACCTTGAAAGGGCAGGAGGGGAAGGATAAAAATGTTATATAAATAAATAAATGAATGAATTAAATAAATAAAAAACCAAGGCCACCAGTGCAGTCTTTTTACCATACCCAGGCTGAAAACCAGACTGAAAGGAGTCAAGGAAGCTGATGTTGTCCAGATGTTACTGGAGCTGCCGTGCCACAGCCCGTTCAATAACCTTCCCTAAAAATGGAAGGTTGGAGTCTGGCCGATAACTGGCAGGAACATCAGCGTCGAGAGATGGTTTCTTGAGCAGGGCCCTAACCACAGCCTCCTTCAGGCAGTCAGGCACCCTGTCCTCTTTTGAGTGTGCTGTTCGGTCTGCTGTTTCCAGCTGGTGATTTCACAGCCTGGTATTTTTGTGCTGGAAATAAATATTCACATTGAAAACTATATAACATTGTACATTAGAAAAGGCTGGGAAATACATTAAAAGGTAACGACACTGGGCCAAATCTTTAGCTGACGTGAAGCGCGCCAATCCACTGGCTCAGTGAAGCTGTGCCAGTGTGCACTAACGTGCAATATGGCCCACTCTTCTAGAGGCTGGTGTTTTTTTTTCTGCTCAGTTTTTTTAGGAGGAATTGGTGGGTGGGCAAAACCCCTGTGGACCTTGACCTTGTAGTTGGACATATTTGCAATCAAATCTTATTTGCCGCTCTGCAGCAATAAAATTAAACCTTAAAAAGAAATCAAATCATCAAGGAGTTTTGGTCACATAAAAGAGTCTCTTTGCTTTTTCTTTTACATTGTCTTTGCTTTTAGGTGTATAGATCACATGGTGATGACATTGAGAATAGATATTTTAAGAGCTTCCTTTTCTTTGGAAGAGCAGTAATTTTTAAATGACATTTCTTTAGTCCTCCTTATTAAGTAGAGATTCTAATATGCTACTATCTTAGACACAGTTTAAATAGAGAACAAAGGCTATATTTAAACGCATGGCTTTGTAAATTCTAACCCAGTTTCATTTATTGTAACTTTGCCAAAGCCAATACTTTGTGTGCAAATGAAAATAACAGTGCTATCTTTATGAATGGTCTTAATAATACAGGAAATGATGTGCTCTATCACTGTCTAAAGTTGCTCGTATTTGGCCTTCACATCAAGAATGTTTTAGGGTTGGGTTTTTTTTGTTTGTTTGTTTGTTCTTTTGCTTTTTGGTATCTCAAAGAACTGAATAACTAAACTTCTACTACTGTATCCAGGTAAGCTGGCCACCTGGTGCTTCAAAGCATAGAAAAAGGGACACTACGCATTTGAGTCGGTGATGAATTCAGTTCTTGTCATATACTACATGCCAGGGCACATAACAGATTTGTAATGGGTTTCTTACCTTTTATTGTGCAGTAAATTGATTGATAGATTAGGCCTGGGGCCAGTGAACCATGGAATCAGAGGTTTACTGGAAGAAGTTTATTACGCTTTAATGTTATTCTTGGTCTGGTGTCAGCCAAGAGGGATGAGCTAGATTATATGAGAGAAAGCTGAGTGCCAGAATCAGCATTCTTCTCATTTATCCGCCTTAGTCTTCAAGACATGTACTATATGGATTATGAAGGTTATTATAAGCGCCTGATGGAGACATTTTGGTTTGCCACTTTTTAATTTGTCTGCTAGTATTAGAGCTAATTACTAGGCATTGAAGAGACCTTTTCACTGTTTACTGCCAGAGCAAATCAATTTGTTTTGCTCTATGAACAAAAGAATTTGAGTGGAGTGACATAGTTATAATTTGCGAACATTTTTTTCTACCAATAGAAGAAGTATAGGTCTTCCTAGTTTGATAAAGTGCAGAGAAAAGATATGTCCCTAGAAAAAAGCTCAGGAAACCAAAATCACAACAAAGTTATAGTTCACATAATTTAATTTACCTTTAGCCAATGAAGAGTCATTGGCTAAAGGTAAATTGGCTAAAGATGAAGAGTCATTGGCTAAAGGTAAATTGGCTAAAGATGAAGAGTCATTGGCTAAAGGTAAAGTCTGGTTTATATTTATTGTACCGAAAGCACACAAAATTAAAGCTTGTAGAGAGGTTTGTTTGATGTTTATTGTATTGGATTTCTAGGCCAAATATGTAAGTTATTTCCATTTCCCCTCTTCAGTTATTTATTTATTTATTTAAATTTCTTGCTACCCCACCCCTCCTGCTGCAGGCGGCTCGGGGCAGCTATATAAAAATGCTGTTGTCATATGAGAAATGTACTTTTCAGGTTTGTCTTTGACAGTTAAATAGTAAATTATATTATCATAGTTTACTTTTGCTCTCTTCTTATCTATTGTAGCCACCTATTTTTGTCTGTTTAGACTGTAAATTCTCTGGGGCAGGGACTGTCTTTTTGTTCTGTGCTTGGTCAGTACTTAGTACAACATGATCCTGGTTTGCAGCTCCTAGGTGCTACATCAACAAATATATTGGATAAAAGGAAATATAGTCTATATACGAGATAGTAGGGATGGGACTCTGGGCAAAATTTAGTTTTCGGTCAATTTCGGTTTCGGTTCTCATGTATTTCGGTTCTTTTTTGGTTTCGGTACTATTGGATCTTTTGCATTGATTTTTGTACCGGATTTTTAACAATGCGGCTTTTCAGTGGGGGACAAACTGCAATGTTAAAAGTATGGTACAAAAATCAATGCAAAAGATCCGATAGTACCGAAACCAAAAAAGAACCGAAATTTCAGATTAATCCGAAATGGCCATTTTCGGGTACTTGAGGTTTTATTTAAAAAAAGATGCTGATGGTATCCTGTGCTCAGCTGGGGCAAAGGCAATGAGAAAAGTGGAGTCCTGCAGTGCACGTAAGAAAAATTCACAAGCATTTAGGTAGAAAAACAGGTACCTGTAGTCACCAAAAGTTTGTATGTACCCTTTTGGAATGTACCGAAGAGTATCAGGATTTAAAACTATATTAAAAAGTAGAAGATATTACATTCAACTCAGCCAAATGTAAACAACATGACAATTATTTTTTATCAGGCTTGGTAAGTAAGAAAGTAATGAATACATATTTCTACCATTTACACTTGGCTGGCAAAGAGGAACAATGCTGACAGCTTGTGTTGGCAGGTTTCTTTGATTTGTAAAAAGCCAAGTAGCAGAGGGGGAAAATCCCTCGTAATCCCTACTACATGATTCTATGCACTGTTTGAACTTTGTTATCTTTTTGAACTCTCTTATAAAAAGGCTAATGCTTTCTCTGGATTTTAGGAATCATTTGAGATTGACAGGCAGATACATTTTAAAGGTAGAAAAATGTCTAGACTATAGAAATATATGCATAGTTATTTATATCTTTATTGTGGGTGTTTAAGTAAGCCTAAGCAAGGGGCATTCCAAAACCATCAAAGCAATAGTGGGGTAGCAGAGTCCAGTTGAATAATCGGTGACCTGACTTGGGCACTTTTGAATCCCCCACTTTCTCCGCAATTACTGCATTTGGTCACTGACTGTTAGGTTTCTAGGTATGTTAAGTAGGTACATTTGCTACGATATTTGTATTTTACAACTTCTGTGAAAATGAAAGATTATTATTATTTGAGTAAAGCATAGAAAAGATTTTCCAAACTAGAAGTCACACAATTGATAAAAGGTCTGTTCTGATGTCTGCAGGCTCCAGAAGTGTACTGGAAGTACTGCTCCTAATCCTCCCACAGCCTGATGCTGCTTGAAACCACTGCTCCACAAGATCTCAGCTAGAGTTGAAAGAGGGTAGGGTACCTGCAAAAACGAGTAACTTGTTGAATTTCTGGTACTCAAATGGACCTGGTAGCGATCAGGTACCATTTGATACCTGACTGTGACCAGATCAAGTATCCAATATCCTGAAATGTCAGTCTCAGAATGATGACTTCTAGTACTGACTTATCAACATTTTTGTTTATATACCAACTCCCGATATTGATTTATCAGGTTTCTGTCAAGTCTCCACAATTTTTAGGCAACTTTAGGAAAACTACATCTGGTTCCAATTTTTTTACTCCCCACACCTCCTACCCCGATTTGTCCTGTTAAAACATTTCTTTATGGCTCTTCTGTCCCAGAAAATCAACTTTTCGGTCCCAGAAAGTCAACTTCTGGTTCTGGAAAACTACTTCCTGTCACTTATTTTTTTTTAAAAAGTCTTGCGTATTTTTTGGTTTTCTGACTTGATATACTGATTGGTATATCAGTATACCAACTGGGAATCAGACAATTAAAAAATTGGTACCGGAAGTACTTGCTTTTTCAGGATTCTGCACACCCAGTTAGTACCCAGGTAACCCATTGAATATCCGATGTAGAATTAGAAAAAGTGGGGATTACCCACAGGTACAAAATTTAGAACCAGTCAACTTCAGCCTTAATCTCAGACTGCTGCTTCACCAGTGCAACCGCCACCTCCTCACTGACTATTTATTTTATTTTATTTATTTTACAGAATTTTCAGCTCTTACTACTACTACTACTTATCATTTCTATAGCACTACTAATTGTATGCTACACTTTACAGATACATACTGCCCCTTCCCCAGGGACCTAGGTAAGCTGGGGGAAGAGGGAGAAGGGACGTCCTGGGCCCTCTTCTGCTTTCTCTCTACACTTGTTCCCTTGGTGCTCTGATGTCCTCCTGTGGATTTCAGTACCATCTTTATGCTGATGATCTACCTCTCTTTACCAGAACAATCACCCAGAATTCAGTCTCAAATTTCAGCCTATCTGACTGACATTGCTGCCTGGATGTCTCGCTGCCACCTTAAACCTAACATGGCCAAGACAGACATTCTTATCTTTCCTCCTAAACCCACTTCTCCCCTCCCACCTCTATCCATCTCTGCAGAGAACACTGTCATCCTCCCAGCCCCCTCATCCCGCAACCTTGGGGTCATCTTTGACTTCTCTCTCTCCTTCTCTGCTAACATCCAAACACTGCCAAAACGTGGCATTTGATTTTATTTGACATTTTATTGCCAATTCACCTAGTCATGCAGAATCCTTCAGTAGTTCTTCATAGTCTGCCTGGGTCTTAACTATCCTGAATAATTTGATGTTATCTGCAAATTTAGCCACTCTAACCCCTTTTCCTATATCATTAATGAATATGTTAAACAGTACTGGTCCCATTACTAACCCTTGAGGCACCCCACTGTTGACCTCACTCCAACTGGAAAAATGACTATTTATTCTTACCCTTTGGTTCATATTTTTTAACCAGCTACCAATCCATGACAGAACCCTTCCTCTTTTTAACCATTAAATCATGCTTGTCAATATGCCTAATAATTTTTAACCATGGTCTCCACCAGTTTCCCTGGTACTGATGTCAGGTTTACTGGTCTGTAGTTTCCAGGGTCAGCTCTGGAGCCCTTCATACAAACTAGGGGTGCGACTACCGGATGATCCGGTATCCGATACTGCTGGCTTTTTTATGTACCGGCAGTATCGGATTACCCCGGTAATCCGGGGGATTTACCGGATTCCCCCTGTGCCGGATTTTTTTTACATTGCGGCCATTCAAATGAATGGCCGCAATGTAAAAAAAAACACAGAAAAAACCCCAAACACTTTCCCTCCCCCGTCCAGGCTGTGCAGGTGGAAGGGGGGACACCCCCCACCCACCCTACCCAGTCTGGATTTTTTTTTTTTTTTAAATAATTCCCTAAGTCCCTGGGCTCTGGGCTGCCGCTGGCGACCCAGAGCCCGCACCAGCAGGTAAGTGTACCGGTACCATTGATCCCTGGGGTGGGGGGTGGTTTAACACCCCCCACCCCACCCCAGGGATCACCCTACCTCACCCACCCAGGGATCACCCAGTACCTTGGCTTCAGCTCCGGGCGGCAGTGGCGATCCGGCGGCCGGCTTCAGCTCTGCTGTAGCTGCCGGCTTCAGCACGCTAGTGACGCATACTAGGCCTTCCGGGGAACTTCCGGGTTTAAAAAAAAAATCCAGGCTGGGCAGTGTGAGTGGGGGGTGTCCCCCCTTCCACCCGCACAGTCTGGGGGAGGGAGGGTGAGGGTTTTTTTCCCCCCTCCATTGATTTCAATGGGGACAGTTCCCCATTGAAATCAATGGGGAAAAAACGGTACCGGTATTAATCCGGTATGCCGGTATTTTGAAATCCGGGAACCGGTAAATCCAGTACCCGGTATTTCCCCAGATGTCCCACCCCTAATACAAACTGGTGTTACATTAGCTAACTTCTAAACCTATGGCACAGAGGAGGATTTTAGCGATAAGTTACATATTAACTGATAGTAGTTCCGAAATTTGAAATCCGAGTTCTTTCAATATCCTTGGAATCCAGAGAGATTGTGTGGTTGCCGTGTTGGTACACCAACAGTAGTTGGTCCAGTAAAAAATTATTATTATTATTAATTATTATTATTATTAGCAAGTATTTATATAGTGCTAGCAATGTACCTGGTGCTTTACAAAGTAATTGAATAGACACGGTCCCTGCCCTAGGGCTTATGATCTGAGAGATTGTGAGGGGGGAGACGAAGGAAGGGGAACAGAGGGAGAGACAAGGAGTGTAACATTCATGAGGATGCAAGGTCCCAGGTGCATGCGCTTGGCTTAGTTACATCAAAATGATGGCTGGTTGGTCCATGTGGTGAGGATATGAGTACACAGACCTTAGGTAACAGATTGTACTGGATGGAGGGTATCAGCAGGAGTTAGGTGAGAGGAGAAAGAAGTCGGGGAGGACAGAGCGGAAGAGGTGGGTCTTGAGGAGGAATTTGAAGGTACGAAGGGAGGGGGCGAGGTGGATGTGGGCAGGGAGGGAGTTCCAGGCATGGGTGGCAGCTAGGGA